>CAAKHD010005204.1:0-18425 GCA_901007705.1 Fistularia tabacaria | reverse complement strand
TGTGTGTGTGTGTGTGTGTGTGTGTGTGTGTGTGTGTGTGTGTGTGTGTGTGTGTAGAAAACAACACGTGTTGCACCATGACTTGATTTTTATCATTGCGAATGTAACCCCGGCTGCAGATAATGGTCAAACTTCAAAGGCCGTTATTCTTAATATTGTCAGATGAAACTTGCTGTCAAAGCTGTAATGGAGTTACATTCATCACAAAATGAAACATGAGAGATTTGTATTTTTTTTGTTTTGTTTTTTGTTCTTTCATCGTGTCTCAAAGTCTCAAAGATTCTTCCCCAAATGGTATCAAATTTTAAAATAGATATATAACGACAAACAGGTTAGTCAAATGTCATGTATATACATTTTTTAATTAAAAGTAGTGATACATAATTGATATGATCTGTGACATATTTAGGGCAGCATGGCTCAGGTGGCCCTCTTGGAGCTGAAAAAGTGCCCCAAACCCCGAGAGCAATTTCTCATAAGCGATTAATAAAGTATATAAAATTCAAATTTGCATCGGGCTAGATCCAGACATAGACCTCTGTTTAGTTTATGTACCTTCTGTGGTGATTTATTCACCCAATCGGATAATTAATGTCTAATAATAAAGCCTTTTATTTACAATTAGATGAACCGAACTGTTTTCATAACCTTGGGAAAGGGCAATGAGGAAACAGGGAATTGGTCAAATCTGAAATCAGCCAGTCACTTCCTGGAGAACCATCCAGAAATGACCCGAGGCGACAAGATGTGACCATAAAGTAAACCTGAAAACTGTGTAAAAATGACTCAAAATGGACAAAAGAGACCCTTAAAGTCGGCGTTAGGGGGCCAGTCTGTGAGGAACCATTGTCGCAAGGAGGAGTAAGAAGATGAAAACCCCCTATTTCTAACACTTCTAATCATCCAATCCTTTTACTCACAATGCTAGATGGGTAATGGTTAGTCATAATCCTTTTCATTTGGTTCCTTGTGGAGAAAAGCTGTAAATGTGCATTCCTATCAAAGAGCATATCAACTACAATCAGTTATGTAGGTCAATTCCTCTTGTGTGTCTGATCTCCAAAGCATATACCGTGATAATTACTAGCTTTTCACCATTTATTATTATTATTGTTATCATCCTGTCTTTGTTGTAAGACGCGCTCACATTGTCGGTCTAATTTCCAGTGTTTGCACTGCACAGCCCTCCAGTCCTCTCTGATCTTTTTGGAGAACGCATGATGTAATAGGTCATTATTCACAAGCAGGAGCTAAAACTATTAGCCGATAATGAAATTTAATTGCCGATATTGCATTCAAAGCAACACTCCTCCTAGAGGTGGATATCCAACGGTTTTAGAGTATTCTTTCAATCCATCTCCTCGATAAAAGTGACTCATAAAAAAACTATTGCTTTAGAACAGATATAGAAGCGTCCCTTCAATGGAAGGTTGGCGGTACAATTCCCAGCTTCTGTCTGCACACCGAAGTGTCCTTGGGCCCAAGTTGCTCTCTGGTTTGTGCCTTGCATGGTTGCTCTGATGCATGCGTGAATGTGATCCAGTGTGAAGCACTGTGGAACTGCTAGGTGATGAAAGCCCCATGTAAGTGGAGAATGTTAAACTGTAAAATGGGTGAGAAGTTTCAAGGTAAATTACGCAAGAAATTAGTAATTGGTTAGCACGTGTGGGAAAGCGGTGCGGAAAATGACCAGAAAATTGTGTCAGAAGAGCTTTCATCATTAGCATTAGCATGGAAGGACCGGGACGAGGTGTCAGGAAGAAAAGGGTCAAATAGAAGTTCAAACAGCTCACAGGAGATCTGCCGAATCACAGGAGCCAATTGAAGGGCTTGCTGATATTATTCTCAGATTTTCAGATCTGAAAAAAATATTCTGTTTGCTAAAATAGTGACCTGTCAGTTGATAAACAATATCTGTTCACTCAAACCAGAACTGAAAAGTGTGGTAGAGTGGGTTCTGTGAGTATCCATGGCCAAAAGTCCAACACGGTCCAAAACCTGTTGGGAGCCAGACTTGATTCCTTTCTTGTCACACCGAAGGTTATAACAAATCTACCTGGAGCTATTCATTCACACTGGAACATCCAAAATGGAAGATGGCGCTCCACAGTTATTCTTATATATGGCTAAAAAATAGACCTCACTAAATTGCATCTAAATTACGTAAAAACCAAACACCTTCCTAATCTCTCCGCGAAAAAACAACAGGAAACTACGTCTGTTTGCTTTAATAATTCAGTTTGCCTGATAGAAGCCGCTTACATCCTCTGGAAAAACAGCGAAATCACAGCGGCCCCGGCTCTCTGATGCGCCAAGCCACTCGAGGCGTACTCGATTTATCGCCCCCCGCCATGTAAAACACCGGCGCCCGGCGTGGGATCAGACGCCTGACAGGCAAAACGGAACAAGTGCTCTTCATCGCAGTCCGAGGTGGGACTTGCAGGAGGTGGCGCGAAAAACCTCTTTCACACTGCTGTCGTCTTGGCGATGAAGACCACGTCGCCAAGGAGTGCATTAAGTGTAGTTTTAACAGGAAATGGGCCACACAATGCTTTTTATTCCCTGGAAAATAAAAGGGCGATTGCAGGACGATCTAATTCGATTTTAAAATCTAGTATCTTACAACGAGTTTTGATTCTTGCAGATTTTTTGATAAGAATTCTCAGTCATTGAAGCGTATTTTTAGTGAGTTTCCTGCTGATGTTTAGATGCGTAGATTTCCAGCAGACATGTCAGGTCTTTGATAGTGTGTGTGTGTGTGTGTGTGTGTGTTTTTTTTTTTCTTCCTTTATATGTTTATGGGATTTGCTAAATTCTCGTGGGATATGATTGCCACTTCCTCCTTGGCGATTTTACTGTGATTTAGATGAAGAGCCAAGGGGATTTACCCCCTATAGAAAGTTTACTGAATTAGCAAATGAGAGAATGGATAAAATTCTGCTTTCACAACAGCAGGGAGTCTGCTGGGTCTGATTTGAGATCCCCCCTTTCCTCCTGACTCATAACCATTTGGAGCATTTACAAGTAAAAGTGAATGGCTCCAGAAGGCAAAGCTCAAGAACTGTTGGTTAATGTAACCCGTGACGACAGTGGTGGTGTGTAGTGTGGTTAGATTTTGCTGTTAATAGAGGCAAATGCAGGGTTCGTTGCTGATTCCTGTGGATTGTCCGACACTAGATTGAACCAAGATGCGTAGCATCTCTAGCTTAAGTTTACACGTTAGTGTGAAAGCAGCGCAAGAAAGGCTGGGCGATACGGCTTCAAGGCTACGTCAAAGTTTCCCAGCGGTTATCACAACTAATTGTGCTTCTCTGGCTTTTCGTTCTGTCCTATTCACAAAAGTACAGGAGACGGATAAGCTGCTCTGAGTTGTCTGTTCTGTGTTTGCCCTTTTGCACAGAAGTTTTAGCGCTTTATCTTGTATTTTATTATTATTTTTTTTTTTTCCATATCCAGAAAATTTCCCGATGTCTCTTCGATGATTCTCGCTTGATCACGTGTCATTTAGTCGTTGATCTGTAGTTAATTTCCCCAATTTTCCTGATCATTTCTAATTAACTCTGATTTTCTTCTTTTATGATTTTTATAATAATAATAATAATAATAATAATAATAATGATAATAATAATTTTCATTCATTTTTATTCCTGATTTAGTTACGGACTTTTTTCCCCAAAGATTTTCACTGTATATTACAATGTACCTTAAGATGATATTCAGCGTATGCTGGTTATTTAAATCCCTAATCCCTGATTAAATGCTATACATCCTAGGAAAGTAAGTAGGGATCAATCGTGACCTTCGCTCAATACGAATGCTAAATTTAATATATATCCTGAATTCCCGCTTTGACAACACAGCCTCATTCATCAGCGTGATGCGATGCAGCATGGTGCACCGTCTCTCAGGCCGGCCAGGAAAATCAGATCTGTGGAGCGGAACGAGGTTGAACACTAGAAGAGCCTTGAACTGCCTTCAAAGAGCAGCAGGCAGAAAACTTGTGTAAAACCTTTATTTTTAACTGTTGTGATTGTTTTTACCTCAGTCTTTTGTGACGCAGACTCTTCAGGTGCAGCCAATGCATTTGTGTTGGGGAATTACAGTGCTATGTGTTGCAACAATGTTTTATGATACGGTTTAATAATTACAGTTTGCAAATTTAGATGAACCTCACTGCTTTTCTTCAACGTTTCATTTCATCAAACCAGGCTTAGGTAGGAATTGCAACACCTGTCATACGAATCTGCGTCTTTTGATGGCGATGACTCTCATTTCCTAAGATTAAGGAGCCATCGGCCCTGCTGCCCGCTCCCAAGACTGACAGACACGCTGCTGATATTTCAGACGAACAGACCGGGAGTTAATTTTTAACGTCTCAACCCCCCTCCCCTCCCCGAGCTGTTCATTGTGTCCCTCTCGGAGGGCCTACATGTGGAAGTAGTGCCTTTCTGCAAGATGATGCAACATTATCATCAGAGGTGCCAGAGGTGAATTTAGCAGAGGTTTGTTTTTTGTTTTTTTGGCCTTAAACACATTAAAGAAAATCCAGGGAGGACATCATGACTCAGCCAGACCTTTAATTTCTTAATTTGATTGAGTATTTTGCCTTTTTGACGGCACGAAAATGTCAGTTGTCCTCTAGCTGTCTTTTTTTTGTTTAACTGACATTTTAACATGTCAGTCTTTCCGCCGCAGAGTCAGGCCGTTATTGACGGCAGTGTGATGAGATAGAAAATGTGTGTCTGTCCTCAGCGGGTGAGCCCTAATGACTTGGGTTGTCCTGACTTCTCCTCCAGTGCCAAAAAAAAACTGCTTCATGCGGCAGCAGGCTTTTTTTTTGTTTTCTTTCTTTCTGTGTATCCTTGCATAATTGCGTTTGATGGACAAACCCGTTTTGTGCCTCTCCAGATGGAAAACATCTCAGCTGGTGGTTTGCTGTGATTACGCGTCGCTCCATTCAGCAGACTGTATTCACCGGCTGATTATATAAATGTTCACGTCATGAAAAGTCTATCAGAACAATCGTCATGAATTGTTTAAGAATCATGGGAAGAGTCTTGTTTTTGGTTTTTTTTCTGAGAAAACACATCGACCATGTTTAAAACTAAATATTGAGCTTTTACTAAGCAAAGAGAAACTGCATGAACTTGGTTGCCCTGCATTTTAGCATCTTTACCAACCTCATTACTTCAGGCAACTTTATTAAAGTGCAAAAGCCTTAGCGTGGCTATTTTTCAGTGTGATACGGTTAGCTGCATTGTGGCTCCTTTCTTAGCTCGGGGCGACAGAGACGTGGATTCCTTCTTTTTTTTCCGACTAAATCTGATTTGAGTCATCTAATTTTGAGTATCTGCCAAATCCTGATCCGATACTTCTGCAATCCATTAAGGACGTTGCCTGCATTCAAAGCAAATAGTTAACTATGAGTTGTAACGCAATTCAATTTCTGGACTTTTCTTCTTTTAGACACAACAAATAAATAAACAAGCTCAACCCTATGTGTAGGAAGGTTCTCAGTCATTCAGTTTAGTTGGTTTGTTGTGTGGGCTTCTTCTTCAGTGTCCCTCCAATCGGATGTTGGTTTGAGCTCCGCCACCATCGGCGCGTGAATATGATCTGTAAAATTGAGAGCATGATCGGAGAGGCTTCTTCGGATCAGCCCTAAGTTTAGCAGACCTCTCGAATCTTTTATGTTTTGTTCTGTATTGATGTGTACTTCGGCCGGCGCAAAACAAAGGTTCAGCCATCACTCGGTGTTCAATCAGGCTAATGTAGATCAATCAGAGCATTTCCTCCAGACTTGGTTATTCACCCTCCCAACTACACAGGTACACCTTTATTCACCCCCCTCAGCTGTAACTCACATTACGGTAACATTGATCCAAAGAAAAGTCGGCAAAACTCAAAAAGCGCACCTTGAACATCAATCCAGACAAACCGATCCCCCGCTAGACGCTCTGCCCGCAGATGGCCAAATCAAATCCAGACACCACGTCGATAATCTGCAAAGGTAATTCATTAGGTAAACAGTTTTACCCGATAATGACTAGTTTATTAAGTTGTACAGGTCATTTTTTGCGTCAAGAAATGTCTTATTGTGATTTCTAAAGGGTGACTCCCTCTTCGCTGATTGACTTTCCCAGTGACTTGATGTGAATTAGTGGAGCCAACCAGCAAAATGGATCCTCAAAACACTATTGACACCAGACCACATCCGTGTGTTTCAAATCTATAGACAATACATATATTTTTTTCATATATTCCCCCAGCCCTTGTAATTCCGTCTGTTATTGAAAGCACATTTTATCGACGCCCGCTGTCGCTGCTTTGTTTTTTTGTTTTTTTTGTTTTTTTTGTTTTTTCCCTCCTTTTCCTTTCCTGCTTTATTTATTTTTCCGTCCTACATATTCTGTCACATATCCACTTATGGATTCACAGCAAGACTCCTCAGTTCTCAACACATCACGCTGTGTGTGTGTGTGTGTGTGTGTGTGTGTGTGTGTGTGTGTGTGTGTGTGTGTGTGTGTGTGTGTGTGTGTGTGTGTGTGTGTGTGTGTGTGTGTGTGTGTGTGCTGCTCCAATGGCTCAGAGAGCTACCGCTTTGTCAATGATTTGGGAGCGTCCAGATATCAATACTGCAGTCTACTGCATTACTTCCACTTGTGATACATTATCAATCATGGTCATGACCCTTAAGTTTTTTTTTCTGTAAAATTGCTAATTCTCTTCCTCTCGGCTTTTCCCCCCAATTAGGGGTCACGACAGCGTATCTTTGTTTCCATCATGCCCTCGCTTTAAAACAGCTAGCATTCAACTGAGTCATTCATCCATCCGTCCATTCATTATCTATACTGCTTATCCTGCAGCAGGGGGGCGGAGCCTATACCGTCTGTCATTGGGCGCCGCTCGAAAACTGGGCCAGATATAGAGACAAACAACTGTTCTCACGTCCGAGCAAACAGAGAGGCCCCCCTGTCGGAATCAGACCGGGGACCGACTTGTTGTGAGGCGGACGCACTAACCACTGTGCTAACTGTGCAGCTAACCACTTTGCTATTTCAACAGCTGTGACAATAAGTGTTAACTTACTTTTCGTTTCATCTTGTTCTGAGAAACTAAAAAGCAAGTGAACTGAATAAATATGCAGTTCCAGCGTTTTTAGTTTTTGTAAAACTATTAATAGTATTAATAGTTAAATTTATTTGCCTTTATTCGGGTTTGGTGAACACACTGGAAAAATAAACATGGCGTCATAACTGAGGCATCTCTTCGACTTCCTTTTTTTCGTATGCAAATTCATCGACTAGCTTTCAAAGCTATTCAATTAATTTAAAAACCATAAATTAGTAGTTTGCAAAGATTCCCAATAAAAGTTTCAAACAGCAGGAAATTGTCCAGCAACAAGTGATGGGGAAAAATGTCTAAAATTCAGCAAGTATTTAAATATTTGTGGAATACTAGCTAAGGACTCAGTAAGAGGAATTGTTTTGTTTTGTGTTTGAGCATATTTCATAATATTACTGATAAACCATGCTTTTGGCCCTTGTGCCGCGCCTCCCCTAGGTTGCGCAGGTATCATCATGTATCACACATAATTTGCAGTCTTAATCCTTTTAACGATTTAACTCCATCTTCCATCTCATTTCCACCATCCAAGAACACAGAGATGCTGTTTTAAAACTACAAACCATACAAATATGAACTTCCTCATTCCATCAGGAAGCTTTTACTTCTGCGGCTCTGACTCTTGAGACTTGACCTCTTGCCCCCCCGGCGAGGATATTATTTCTCTCTGTAAAAGAGCTTTATGCAAAATTTCAGTTCTGCGATCGACCCGCGGCTTTTACTAAATGTCATCCCGTGCCAGTTAAAATGCCAGCGGAGCCCCTTGAGGCCGACTTTGGATCATTAACCGTTTGTCACATTTCTTTCCCCCTGCAGTGGCTGGGTGCTCCCTCCTGCCAGCGAGGCGGCTATGCCTTCTATAAGTCGGTTAGCAGCAAAACCCATCCTGATGGCCCCGTCCAGGTGTGGAAGCTCGGGGAGTTCTACTTCATCCGCTGCGGACCTCAGGACCCTGTGTGCATCGCCGAGGTAGGACGTCCTGCGCTGCTCACTTCCTTTGTCTCCTCAAAAAAACAGTTTAGATGAGATTTACTCCTCCAGAGGAGATGGTGGGATTTTTTAATGTCACAGGCTGTGGTCGGGGGAGTTTAATCCAGCACCAAGCTCGTATTTGGGTCATTTATCACCTTCACCCCAATAATAACAGCAGCTGCAGTGGCCCGTAGCATTCTCGGTAATTTAAGTTATGTCCCTGATATGATAACATGTATTACAAGTAGGGCAGGGCAGAGTATGAGGGGAAATAAATATCTGCATTTTCAGAGGCGCATTTTATGATATTGTTATTTCAGATTATTTGCTTCGGAGTGGAAAGAAACATAGAATACACAAATGGATGCATTGAGTGTCTCCATATTTCTTTTTAAACACATTTTTTTAATAATATTTAAGTGGTTTCTTTCTGCTTTATATTTGATTTCTTCCTGATTCCCAGAGAATCACCGGCTAATTTGAACTTTTATTTTACTGATAATCAAGTATTTTGTCTTTTTTTTTTTTTTTCTCTGCTGATAATGATCCTGTCGACTCCCATGAGATAATTCCCCATGATTTTTTTTTTTCAAAATCATGTGATTTTCTTTTTTAGCATATAAGGGAAAAATTACCAACGTGGGAAGAATAGTTAAAAAGAAAAAAAGAAAGCCAGACTATAATGCATTCCTAGATAAGGACCATAAATTCTCATGTCATTTTTAGTTCCATAAATTACACTATATTGCCAAGAACAAAATGCAAGACATATTTGTGAAAAAAATTATCTGGTTCAAAACACCGTTGACCAAGTTTCAATGGTTCAAAGAAAAAATAAATAAAACCTCCGCGAGCTGCAGACTTTCAGACTGTTAGAGACTCTCACATGTGGCAGCCCAGTGCCTGCATGACGCCGTCTCCGCATGTAGGGCAGCAGCGCTCGGTTGTTTTAACCTCTGGCGACCTTAAGTCCTCCTCTGAGGACACCGCGTATTGAGGTTGTTAGAAACTTCATCCAGGTTTGTCTTGTCCTGATATGTAAAGACTCTTTGTCCCTGCACGCAGCAGGAAATCAACTTTCTCTTAGCGAAAAAACAAGGGACACTGTAGGGTTTCATTGTTTAGTGTATTTACTGCACAGTGAAATAAACCCATTGTCCACCTATGGTGGTGCAGCCATAACCTTCAGCCTTCGAGAAGGTCCCTGCATGCAGTGTCCATGTTCTCCCCATGTCTGTGTGGGTTAAATCCACTTTCCTCCCGCTGTCCAAGAACATGCAGGAGTTTTATTGGAGACCTTAAATTATCCAGTGGTGTGAATGAGAGAGTTGCACATACAGTTGTATGTCTCTATTTGACGTGTGAATGTTTGAATGTCTCTATATATGGCTCTGTGATAGACTGGCGATCAATTCCAGGGCAGACAAGCTCCTAACTGCAGGATTTGCGGTATAGATAATGAATTAATTTATGAATCTCCCCGCATGAGGACATTTCTCTTGGATGTGGATTTTCAAATATATTTTTGAAGTATTTTATAAATTAAATTTTCTATATATTTTAAATATTTAAAAAATACATATTATTTACTTTAATATATATATATATATATATATATCTTTATTAATTAATTAACAAATTAATTATTTATCAATATGCAACTGTTTCCAAGAGATTATGGGCTGTTAAAAATGCATCAGCTCAGACTCGGGATTTCATTTGCATGAAGCAAACATATTTAAGGACTTGTATATTGACAAGGCTTTGAGTTGTAATTTGTGTTGACAAACAACCAAGCTGTGTTTTTGTTTTTATTTCATAAATCCCTGTTTAAATTCTCCAAGGTCCTGATTTGATGACATAAAAAAAAAACACCCTCTCTCCTTGTTTGTTGTTACAATTCTTTCTATGTTGCAACGTCTTTCCTCAACGGGCAGCTCTGTGCTTACACCAGTTAATATTTCATCGTCTTATTTTTAATGTTTTTGCTTTCTCCACCCTGCGCCTCCGTACCGAGATATCCCCAAAACATACACACTAAATTTAATTAAATCAATATCATATAGTACCTTTGCAACAACTATTCAGCTGTTTGCTCCGACCGAAGACCAGCAAATAAAAACATGGAGGTAAAGGATAGAGCCATCTCTTGGAAGAGGGGAACCTTTACATGTAATCAGAAGATGATTTTCGACACAAAAAAACAAACAAAAAAAGAGCACGTACGGGGTTGATTGGCGCTATCGCATCTCTTTAGCACCAGTCAAAGGACTAACAGTCGCGCGAGAGTCATTTTTAAACCCCTTAAATTTGACCTTGTATTTTCAAGTGGACATCTTTTCTTTTCAAAAGCAAAGCCTTGATCTTCAGATCAGCATAATATTCGTAAATATTTTCTTTATAATTATCTTCCACAAACCAGTAATATGAATGAGAGTTGTTTTTTTTTTAAATTATTTAATATTTTTCAATTTGAAATTAATTCGAAAGAGGCCTGGAGCTGCTGAAAGAGACAAATATTAAGCTCAGCCCCCCACAGCTGCTTATTATCTGTTTATCTCAAACATTTTTCAGAGGACAGGAAAATAAAAAAAAAAAAGAAAAGGGAAAAAATGCAGAAACGACCAGATCACTGTCGTTGTTATTAAGTGTAATTTATATAAAATAAAAATACATATATTTCTCAGTTAGTTTTTTTTTACCTACTTAATGATTACTGTGCAATAATTTACTTACTGCTTGTACCGCTTTTTTTTTTATTAGTACATCTCTCCCTTACTGTTGTGTGCTATTATCATTTATTGTCTTTATTGCTATTCTTCTGGTGTGAAGGGAGTGCACAAAGTAAGAATTTGATTGCATTTTCTGCATCACCGTATTCTTACAACATATAGGACAATGGAAATCTTGATTAAAGACAAAAATTCAGTGTCCCAAAATCCTGGGAGTGACTGTTTAGCTACTTACAGACGCCAAACGGATCCTGTAATCTGACCCGGTCTGACATAATGCATTACAGCCTAAATGGGTCGTGGTCCTGCTCTGCTAGCTGCTCACTTTATAGAAGACTAATAGTATGTTTTATTGAGTCTATGTCCCATGGCAGGGCTAAATATAGCAGATTTAGGTCACATGCTAAAGAGGTAAAGCCATGCGTTAATGAGATTATACCATGGGAAGATTGAAGGTTTCACATTAACGGTTATTGATTGACAAATGACTGTGAGGGAAAATAAAGATTGAAATTAAAAAAAAAAACACCACACACACACACACACACACACACACACACACCTTGATTCAAGAAAGATACGCTTGCCACTTCTACTGGCGGCATAAAATAATGCTCTCCGCCGGTGGAGAATGAAAGTGCAAGTCTGGATTCACATAAACGTCCAGTGGGTGTATGTCGTTCATCATGTAGAAATCCTTGCTGACGCAAACATCCTCTCCGGAGCGCCCCGGGGATGCGGGATTAAATCTGAAACCTCCTATATTCAGGTTACACCAGCACAAACCGCCGCCTTAGTTTCAAAGTATGTCAGTCATTCAGCAACTCGGCCCTCAAACTCGGTTACGATGGACGAGCTTGTGAAACTGTATGGGTACGTCACACTCCGAAATCAGGGTTTTTAGCACAGTGTGTTCTTGACTATTGTGTTAATGAAAATAGCTGCTCTGGTTTTAGACAATTATTGACCAGCCTTTTCTCTCCCCTTGTGCTAATCAGGTTTTTTTCCTTGGTAAATTTACATGTGTTCCTTTTTTTTCCCCAAATGATTGTGAAACTGAACATTTAAAATTGAACACATGTGAAGAAAAAATGTATTTTAAAAAAAACAACAAAAAACTGAAATGACTAAAAAAGTATGCAAGAAATTAGTGCCGGTTTATTGAAAAAAAAAGAAGAAAGAAGAAGAAAAGAAATCCCTTTATTTTGTCATATTCAGTTAAACTGCATTTATGCATTTGTGGATTAGCCATGAGCAGCAGCGGGTTCCGTGTCTTTCTCAATGGCACTTTTGCAGGCTAGGAGGAGCTCTAACCCCCTGAGGCACGCTGCCACCAATAAATAACAATTTATTACTATAAAAATAACCTCACAAATTTAAGACCTTAGCCCCCTTTTTAAATAATAATGGAAATGGTTCATCAGATCGGTGATGCAGCGTCACATGGACTTTGTTAAATTATATTTTTCAAAAAATAAAAATAGAATTAATTTGCCGGAGACGCAAATATTTGTGTTCTGATATTCATTGCTTCCAAGAAGCTTGGTCTTCATCGCTGGTGACAGTCACTATCATCTGAACGGGCCTCGTACCCGACCCCACATACCTTCCACCGTTAGTGCACCTTATCAAAACAAACTGGCAAAGTGCAATACTTGGGTGCGACCGCAGATGGGGCGGCGACACTGAATGAATGAGTGCATGAAGGAAACCAAACACACCCACCTGTAAGAAACACAGACGCGTTGAAATGTGTGTGTCGTGATTCAGCTGAGAAAAACGTTCAGCCTCTGAAACCTCGGATTTTCCCATCCACGTCCCACACTGTTCCGTCGCCATCTCGAATCCTTGACCATGTGACATATTCAATAAAACCATTTTTAATATATCCGCTGCATAGGACAGGACTTTCACTCCTTATCGCGTTTTCAAGATCACCCCCAATGGAAAATCCAAACCCTTTTGCTTCGTTAATTCATACCTTTCTTGCTTTGGATTTTCACGTCAGACAAACGTGGAGTTTCCATGTCCTACCGTTCGAGCAGGTCGAGTAGCTTGATACTGATTCACTTACATGTTTATTTAATTGTGGAACACTTCCAGGCATCTGCTCCTGAAAGGGGACGTACAAGCAGAATTTACTTACTTATAGAATGGGGTGAGTGGGGGTAAAATTCACTTTTGGTAATTAGATTTCCGACCAGCTCCATCACTTCGGGTCCCCCCCGTTGGAGCACCTCGCCGTCCCAGATTTATACCTGCTGGCATTGGCTCCAGATGTTGTCACTCAGCCGCCATCTCTGATCCCCGGCGGATGGATGGATTAGTGAGAAATCAAGAAAAAGGGTGGGGGGGGGGAAGGAATCTAAAATACGAGTTCTGCGATCCGCTGAAGATGTCAGCATTTACTTCATGTATGGTGAGATGATGCACGCTCTCCAGAGTCCCTGTCTGCGGCGTCTTCATTCGAGGTTGCATGTGTTTGTATTGAAATAGTTTTCTAGTAGTCCTCAGCGCTGTCCACAAATCTCCATCTCAGAAATGCTGACATTCCCTCATCCTGCAGTTTGATATCCGCTTTTGCAGATGGTGTATCACAATTAAATATTTATAATCGCACAATATGTGGAGGTCATCGCAGAAATCCTATCGTCCTTTTTATCTGCAGGTGACACTGCTGTGGGAAGAGCAGGCTCAGCGCCACCTACTGGCCAGCGCCAGACTATACTTCCTGCCAGAAGACACGCCAAAAGGCCGGACGAGGGAGCACGGGGAGGTGGGTCAAAGGTCACATTGCCGCCAGCTCCTCCTTTGCTACTGCTATGACACTCAGCTCTACATTTAATGCTGATTTTCATTTACTTCATTATAAGCACGTCCTTCACTATTTTATTTTATTTATTGGTTTTTATGTCATTTAATTTTTCATTTTATTTCATTTTATTCTGTTTTATTTATTCAATTTTTCCAACACAGTCTTCTATTCCATGACACCACAAGGTCCGTGTTTGAAGTCAAACAATAAACAGGCTGAGACCGGAGGCAAGGCTGACATTTAAAAACAAAACAAAAAGATAAATAAATACAAGTTATTGATTGTGCAAAATAAAAAAGAAAGGTCCCGCGGCAACAGAAAACACAGCTAAAAAAAAGATAAGTTAATAATTTTTTTAAGAACGCCACTTGGAATTGCGACTTTCAATATCCAAAGAAATAATGGGATTACTATTGCGATCTTGATATATTTCTGTTTATATTTATTTATATAAGGATGTCTTTATCGCATCCTTGCCTGTGCCCATGCCATAACTGTGTGATACAACAGATATTAAAGGATGCAGTCGAAGGAAAGAATAAACATGTTTGCCTTTGCCTTGGGGCAGCTCGTACGTCCTGTTCCTCAATTGCACCGGGGTAAGCTCCGCTCCACTCAGGTGCAATTGAGGAACAGAAATACAAAGTCACGCATGGCGCCGGCATGGCTGTCACTCCTGAAAATAATCCTGGGAATCCTGTAGGAACATCCACAAATAAACACAAGTCTCTTGTTTTGGTCCCCCGACATCCATTTTCCAAGAATGGTACCAGGGTTAACACATGGCTAAGATCTGTCATAAATCAGATGCTTCACGGCGAGCGAAAGGGCGTTTCCGTGACCGGGGTGAGAAAAGCGGCAGTCAAAATAGTTTACACGCATGCAGATGAGCGCGCACACGTGACAAATCCTCCCGGGAGACCGAGAGGACTCCGTCACCCAAATTTAAATCCTGTGACTCCGCTGAACACCAGATTTTCCACAGATTCCACTTTGATACTCCTCTCAGGAAGCCTCCATATAGAGGTTCAAATTTTCCACTCGGAAAACTGTAAGCCTTCCGAAAGCTTTCAAAGAGAAATGGAGAGCTGGTTTTTAAGCAAGAGCGGGTCTAAGTCCAGCCTGTTATTTCATTCCATGATATGGGAGGAATCTGAAATTCCAAAAAGTTAAATTTACATTAACTATTAATTTACAACCGTTTTTTGTACTGCTCAATTCATTATTTTAAGGCATTTGTTGCAAAATCAGTGAAAAAATTCTTTTAGACAGCTATTGAGAATTTTTTTTTTATTTTTTATTTTTTTCCAAGCGTGAATATTTTATTTTTATGTATTGATACTTAGCATGCCAGGTAAAGGGTCGCTGACAGTGCACCCAAGGTAATGAGGAGTCAGTTTCACTATTTATTGTGATTTAGGTCAAACCACTGGTCGACTAGTAAGGTTATGAACTCTACTAAAAGAGTGGCTCTTATTTATATTAATTGCAGCAAAAGGACACATTTTCTTTTCTTAACAGAGTTTGTTCAACAAATATTCAATACTCAACAAATATTGCAAGTGTCAATAAAGTGCTGTTCTTCCCCTTCAACAGAAGTGCATTTTGTGCAAAACACTTGCACTTTGTTATACAAACAGCCAAATACTCCAGAATTGCAATCAGCGATAGAAACAAACACTTCTTGGTCGTGTCACTTTTGAATCGTTCCCAAACTTCGGAGGATTTGATTGACATTGGCTCGTCTTCAGCCACCTCGCTCCTTTAAGTCAAAGATTTTGGAAAAGTAAGATGTCTCACTCTAACCAACTTCAATTGGGTATAGTTGAGATATGAGATGAGATGTACTTTAATGATGCCATGGTTGGGAAATTGCTTTGCAGCAGCAGCAAGACATACAAGGATAAGACAGTGACAAGCTAAAAGTAAAAATAAATATATCAATAACCTAAAAGGGAGTTAAGTAAGGGAAAAATAATGTCTATACATATTTACCAATATACAGGAATAAATCTGAAGTAAATCTGTGCAATCTGTGCAATCTGAAGTAGCGCAGTAACTGATTAGAGTGAGTTATTGATTAGGGTTATGGCATGATTCAGGACAGATTTCCCGTATCTCTCCATTCGACAGCAGAGCTGTAACAGCTGAAGAAGCTGCTCTGGTGTCTATCCAATGGGAGGTGGAGAGGGTAGTTTGGGTGTCCATGATGGGCGACCTCCTTTCCACCATGGTCTCAAAGTTTTCCATCCTAAGACCAATCATAGAGCCAGCTCTCCTAGTTAAATGTTGTTTAGTGTGGCTTTGCATGCTGCAGGATACACACAATGTCGTCACTAACCACCCATCGACTAGTAAATCAGTGTAGACTAGTCGTTGCCTCCTCAAATGGATGTAGATTTCCCCCACCTGCATCTTTTCCTTGAGATGGTGGAGTGACCGCGCATCATTTGTAGAACCAGCATCTGAACTGAAGACAACTCAGTCTCTGCAGGATCATCTTCATCCAAGAGTAGATCGAAAACAAAGATGTTCCGGTCAAACTGGATATTTTAAGGGGAAACCTTTTTTTTCTTCCCCAACTTGAACAGGCGCACTTCATAAATAATGTTCTCTGCCTTCCGTGCCAAGTGTTGTGTGACTGCAGGCAGTTCTGCGCTGTCGTCTCAGGTCAGACCGGCGTTCAGTCTGATAGCGACCCGGTGCCTGCTGACGACTGCAAGCAGTCACTCCCGGCGATTTGCTGTGGCTCCGGCTGTTTGTTTTGCTTTTATCTGTGTCGCCGGAAGCTGTCGCACATTAGATGCAAAACCTCGTCGACAGGCTGACCAGGAAGCCCAGCAGGTTCTCGTCCACCGGCTTTTGGCTTTAAGTGTAGACTTAATATTACAATTATTTCCCAAAACAAAGAACATGAAAAGTTGGCAGTGTGAGCAACAAAATCAGCGAAATGGATGCATGCAGTTACGCCTTATTTTGATTGACGGGTTGATTTGTCAGTGCCCCCCCCCCCCACACACACACACATCTTGGGCTTCTCCACCATTTCACTTTCATTTCTAAAATATTTTAGTATTGGTTTTACGGAGAGGACGCTCGAATTGCTAAATTACTCGACCTGTTGGTCGCAACTAAGCAAAAATGTCAATGTGGAGTGAGGGTTGGCTAATCTTGGACGTAAGTAGTCTCAACTTAAATGGTAGTTAGCTCAAACATAAATGGTAATTAGCGAATAAAAAATAAAAAAAACTCAAAAGATGTGTTTAATATGCACAATGATGCAAGGTAAAATAATTAAAACCTACAAAAAAGAGCATTGTGGTGTATTTATCCCTTACCATGACTCATTTCTCCAACTGGGACAAAAAAGAAATGCAATCCTGATGAAAATAGTCTAGACCAGCGTGATTCACTGGGATCTACTCAAAGACCAGAGTCTCCCCTTGTCTCCAGGATGAAGTTCTCGCGGTGTCCAGGAAGATGGTGGTGCGGGTGGAGGACCTGGTGCGGTGGTCGTGCGCGGAGCCGCTGTGTTGGAGCGGTGGCCTGAAGCCGGCCGTCCACAATGGGCTGCACCGCCGCCCGCCCAGCGGGATTGACGCTGACGCCATGTTGGACAGCAAGCCTCTGAGGGACAAAACTGAGAGTAAGAGCCGCCCGGGAGGAAGATGCTGAGACGCCAGACACGTTTCCTGTCGCTAATTTGCCAGTCGTGCATGTGTTTCACATTAAAAGCAAACGCGACACATCTGAGCAGGAAGTCTTGGGTTTCATTGACGGACGACGATTATTAAAAGAAAAGTTTGAAAGCGCGCGCAAATTAAGATTGGTGACCCCATATTTTTTTTTAAGTCTCAGCTTCAATCTAAATAATAGACTTCTTGGCAATTACTCTGAATGAGGTAAACAAGGTTAACATTATCAGTAAAATCACATTTCAATGGGATTTCAAAGGAGCAGAAATGAAAGTCTCTTTTTTTTTCCTCCCCATTTCCGATGACTTCCTGTAATTCAATAATGTAGTCTTTTAATTGAACAAAATGCAAATTGAGTCAGATTTTTTATGCCAGTGGATAAATTAGGGATATTGAGCTCTGACCTCCTGCTGCAGATGCTGCAAAGATGTGTATCATGTTTTTACATCTTGCGTCTGCTCCTCCCAGACGGCGTGGAGGAGCGTAAGAGCGTCAAAGTCCTCAGCTACCCGCAGTACTGCCGCTTCCGCTCGCTGCAGAGGCGCATACAGGAGAGAGCGCGGGGGGCGGCGCTCCAGGATGCCCATCTGCTGGCACTGGGCGGCGTCAGGGCCGCGCCCAGCACCCGGCTCATGTACTGCAGGGACACCTTCCACCACCCGACGCTGGAGAGCAGCGCCAGCTTCGCCTGGCAGTTCCGTGAGTTTCACCAACACATGGATAATCAGAAAGGTGCTGTTTACGATCGGGAACATTCGGGATTTTAATTTAGATTTTGGTATTTTTCTCTATTTCTCATAAACAACCTTCAGTGAGAGCTGCATTGTCCTGTGGCCACCACTAGGGGGCTGACAGCGAATTCATAATCACTTCATTTGATGCTTACACTACACAAGTACCCACCGTGTGTGTGTGTGTGTGTGTGTGTGTGTGTGTGTGTGTGTGTGTGTGTGTGTGTGTGTGTGTGTGTGTGTGTGTGTGTGTGTGTGTTTGTGTGGGTGCGCGTGTGTGGTGGTGCGCATAGATGTGTATGTTCATGTGGATGTATTGTGTTATACTTCGCGTTATCTTGATAAAGTGCCTGCA
>CAAKHD010005202.1:0-10945 GCA_901007705.1 Fistularia tabacaria | reverse complement strand
CGCGAGTAGTTAAAACTCCCAACTAAGTTTTTTTCCGCCGTTTTTTTCGGGGGGGGGGGGGGGGGGGGTGAATGAAGCGTGACTTCATTGTTGTGATGGAGCTAAATGTTTTTAAAAAGATCCATACATTAACCGCATGGCTGTTAAAGCCGCGGTGTTCAAAGTAGCTTCAAGTCGGGAATCCCGGTGGTTTTCGTGGTGTGGATGCGGCGCTCCCCAACCCTCGCCTCGCCGTAGCGCAGTCCATCCGTCTCACCAGTCTCACTCGATCGCGCAATTTTAACTATCTACTTCTGGATTGTGCATTTCTCGCTGTCCCACTGTTTTTTGCAGTATAAATGTATCTTTATGTTTTTATTTCAAGTATTTTGATGTTAAAATAAGCATTTTCTCGGGTGATGACCGGCCAGAGCCACCGTAGCATTTTTCCTTGCAGCTCCTGCGCAGTGCAGGCATTCAGCGTCCGGCCTGGCCCGCTGCACGTGGACGCTGCTGTGTTTGTGTGAATTATCCGTAAAAGTTTGTGAATGATTTCAACCCCTGCTATGACGTCCGAACGCTCGGCCTTCCAAGGTATCCGGCACTGAACCGAAGCGTGTTGAGGAAGCACAGGAAGTGTTTCTAAGAGTGTGGGAAAGGTTAATAAGAGGGTGGGGGGCGTCATAAAGCTTTAATATATATATATATATATATCATAAAATATAAATGTGGTTGCTGCATCTCAGATATCTTCAATGCTAGTTTGTTATACTTTTAATGCTAGTTCTTGTTTGTTTGTTTTTTTAATGCTAGTCTTTGTATATTCAATGCTAGTTTTCATAATGGTAGTTTTTATACTTTTATTGTGAGTTTTTGTATCTTTAAAGCTAGTTTGTGTGTCGTTCAGAGTTTTTGTATGGATACAAATTTTTTAATGCTGGTTTCTATACTTTTACTGCCTGTTTTTTGTATGTTCAATGCTGGTTTTTGAATTGTTAATACTAGTTTATATTATGCTAGTTTTTTAACTCTAGTTTTTGCGCATTTGAGGCTAGTTTGTATCTTTAATAGTTTTTGTATTTAAATGTTAGTCTTTGCAGTTTTAACCTTTTTAAAGGGTTTGTTCTTAATGCTAGTTTAGATACATGTAATGTTAGTTTTTTTTAATCTTCAGTGCTAGTATTAATATTGTTGATGCTACCTTTTGTACATTTAATGGTAGGTTTCTTTCATGCTCATTTTTATATTTTTAATTGCAGTTTTTGTACTTTAATGCAAGTTCTTATATCTTTTGTACTGTTTTGTATTTTTAATGCTAGTTTTTAACATGGTAATGCTAGCTTTTGTATTCTCAACGCTAGTCTTCGTGTTGTTAATTGCAGTTTTTGTATCTTCAGATTAGATTCAGCTTAATTGACATTTCACATGTACAAGCACAGGGCAACCGAATGCAGCTTAGCATCTAAGCAGAAGTGCAAAAAACAGATATGATAAATAAATGAACAGTCTGACATGGTGCGTGACAACAATCATTCACAGGTGATTTACGGATTGGATGCCATGAACATATTTTACAGATGGATATGTGCATTAAATATGTCCTTTACAAGAGGAAGTGCACGAATGATAAGTTAAGATGTGCAGAAATACAGTTGAAATGGACATTAAAAAGTGCATAACTAAATAAATACAGACAGTCGCTCGCTAGGGTTTGCTACTTTGTAGTAGCATGTGTTTGTGCAGGACAGTTCAGTGGTACGGTGCTAGTTTTTGTATGCTGGGGAGACACCGAGGGACAGATCGGGAGGCGCCGCTCACTTATGACTTCAATCCATTTGTTAGTTTTCTAATAAATATCAAGATAACATTTGTTGGCATTTGAATGAAGCGTCAGATCGTTCCTGTTCTTCCTGCATCTGTTGGTTCTTGACGGAAACAATCCTGGATCTGTGTGTGAGCGACTTCTACCCCCCGGACCGCCTCGCAAATCTAATCAGCCTGCCTCTCCTGTCCCATCCCTCCATCCATCCATCCGCCCTCCCCCCTCTCTCTGCAGCTTTCAAGCGGCTGGATGGGACGATGGACTGCTGCAGCAACAACAGCCTGACAGACCTCTGCTTCTCGTACATCAAACCTCAGGGCAGGAACAGCAGGGAGCGAGAGGTGGGGGGCGCACGCACGCACACACACACACACACACACACACACACGTGGGAGTGTTTTAGACAAACCCCGTCCTGGTGGCTTTTGATGCATGAATGGACTCTGGTGTCAGCAGACCTGGACTGAACAGCGTTATCATGCTGAAAGCTGAATGTTGGCTCCCTGCAGTACGCCTGTATGCCGGTGCGTAAGATGGTGACGGGGTCGCGGACGTGCCACGCCGACGGCGAGTGCGCCGCCCACCCCCGCGGCCCCAGCGTGTGCGTCACGCCCTCGCTGGAGAACCAGACCCGCTTCATCCGGGTCACCCACCCCCCGGACTCGCACATGCTGTTCGTGGGCTACCCGCCTCACCTGCAGCACGCAGGTAGGGAACGCCGGCCTCCTCACATGACCAGTGTTGATGTGCTTCTCAAAGCCCTCCTGCGTGTCTCCCAGTGAGCCTGAGCAACTTCGTGCCCCGCTTCAGCTTCCTCCACATGGACCTGCCCGTCTTCCTGGAGACCTTCTGCAAGTATCCTTCCAAAGCGTCCTGCAGAGTGGAGCCGTCGCTCGAACGCTCGCCGAGGGCCACCGTGTGAGTGCAACCTTCGGCGGTGGAGCTTCCTGACGTGGGCCTCCTCCTCGGGTCTCCACTGGTGTCCAAATGTGGAGTGTAAGAGCGGCTCCACGCCGGTGAATGGTCCTTAACCCCCCTCCAGATATGTGGTGTCCCTCTCCGGCGCCTTAGCTGTGGTGAACTCGGTGCCGTGCTTCGCCCTGGACGGCCAGTGGATGCTCAACGCCTTGCTGGAGGCCACGCTGGTCACCGTGGTAACGGACCGTCAGAGGCGCGAGCTGATCGGCTTCTTCCTTCTGCTGGCGGGCAGCGCCCTGCTGGCGGCCAACGTGGCCCTGGGGCTGTGGATGGTCACCGCGCGGTAGCCGCAGCCCGAGGGGGCCCACTCAGGACGGGTGGACCCGCGGCGGACCGTCATACTGTGATCACAAGCGGGGTCGAACCCGCGACCCGACGGCGCTGTGTGACGGGGCTCGCCCCGCAAGCGCAACCCCACAACGTTCCCTCCTCTTCCTCCTCTGACCTGTGCTGACTGTTCAAACACCCTCACCTCCCACATACCTGCACCGCCGGGCCGCCGGCCACGCCTCCCTGCCAAATAGTGAGCACCTGCCACGCGTCCCTGCCACGCATCCCTGCCAAATAATGAGCCTCCCCACCGAGCACACTCCAACATTTAGCCCCCGCCGTGTGTGTGTGTGTGTGTGTGTGTGGTGTGACGACCTGACGTGGCGTCTGCCCCCTCCCCCCGTCACCCCCTCCTAGCAGATCCACTCCAACACGGACTTCCTGCGCCTCTTCTGAAGGTTTCCCGGAGCTCCTCGGTGGTGTTTGTGTTGTTGATCCGTGTCACACACACATCATCGCCTGGTCACGTATGTACGTGTGCTCCTGGAGCTCAGGTTTGAACAGACTTGAAAGCTCTTCCGTTCGTGGAGGTGGTGTTCCACGGACACCGTCTCCGGGTTTCTATCTTCTCCAGTGGTCCTTCCTGAAATAAACCGGATGTGTTTAGTTGACTGGAACCTGGTGTTGTCTCTGTTTCACTGACCTTTCTTCTGAGGCCTCCTTGCCAGGGGAGAACCTGCCGTCCCGCCCTGTCCTCCAGGGTCGCCCCGGGATGACGACCTGCGCCTCAAACCTCATCTGCTTCCACGCAACATCTCGTGCCGCGTCCTTTAGACATTCCTTCCGGCGGCGGGCTGGCGTCTCCCCGCCGCCGCAGGGCCCCGCCCCCGCAGGGCCCCGCCCCCGCCGCCGCTACACTTCCTGAGATTGCGAGTGACAGAGATGACACTCTGTAATTAGGAAGGGTGTTTCCTTCAGACGTATAAATATTGAACGTCAGCCACGCAGAGGTGTGTGTGTGTGTGTGTGTGTGTTTACCAAGCAGACTTCCCTGTCATCAGGCTTAAACGTCTCTGTCTTTTTGGAGATAATTATCTTTGCGTAATTGGAGTTGCGGGTTTCATCCTCATGTTTGCATTTTCTCCACTCATGCCAGAGATTGTGTGTGTGTGTGTGTGTGTGTGTGTGTGATACCTTATCTTGGTCTAATGAGTGTTTTGTTGGGGTAAACGGGCGTGGGTGCCGGGTGATGAAGATGAGGCCTGGCGGCGTGCTCCTCCGTACCTTCTCCGTACCTACCCTCCGTGAGGAGAACCGAGGTCACAGGAGAACCCGGTTCTATTTGCGGAACATCTCCGCAGCAGGAAACGTCTCGATTGTGTGGAACAGTAACGCGGAGGTTCACGTCTGAGTGACGGGCGGATGTTTTTAGCCCGCAGGAAGTCGGGCCTATATGAGGACTCTGGCCGCCGGCCCAAACCCTAATGAGCACGTGCAGAACCAGGCCCGTCCGCAGCCAGGACAGCGCCGTCGACCAATCACGGCCCGCCAAGACCTACGTCCCTAATGTGATGTGTTTTACTGACGGACGCAGCCCATCTTCATCACTCTAATCCTTTTTAATCAGTGTGTGTGTGTGTGTGTGTGTGTGTGTGTGTGTGTGTGTGTGTGTGTGTGTGTGTGTGTGTGTGTTCTGGTGATCTGATAAATATCGCCAGCCCCGAGTTATGATTTTAAACAAATTACACACAGCGGGTACATCCTGACACACACACACACACACACACACCAGACCTGGGCTCTGGTTGGGGTCAGTGATCTGCACTGATCAGGGCTGAGGGGCCCAGACCTTCCTGCAGGGAGGGAGGGAGGGGGTGGAGTGACGGCTGCAGGGGGAGGACCTCTGAGAAGTTGGAGCCACAGATAGATGGTGGCAGGGAGAAGGAAGCCGCTGGAGATACATCTGCTGGACAACCAGAGGAGGAGTTCCCTTTTTTCCATTTCACAAGTTTAAGAATCATTTTTGGTTTGCTTTTTTTTAATTTTTTTTTATCCTGTGATCATTTTTGTGCTTTTTCACCCAAGAGTGTGACGTTTGTGTGTGTGTGTGTGTGTGTGTGTGTGTTACTCATGGAGCTGGACCACCTGGGCACCGGCGGGGTCAAACCCGAGCGTGGAACCACCCGCCTCTACAAGATAGCGCTGGCCGTGTGTGTGTGTCTGTGTGCGTCTCTGCTGCTCGCACTCATACTGGGTAAGTCCACACTCACACGGACACACACACTCGCTCACACTTGTCATGAGTGTTAGCCTCTGAGCGGCGGCCAGGGTTGTGTGTAAGCTCTGCTCCCAGAGGTCCCTCACGCCTGCCTGGGACTCCGGCTCCAGCTATTTTTGGTTCATCTAAAGTTTCATGCCGCCCACGTGGGCCCGTCTGTCCGTTCCGGTGCACGGCGGGAGTGGGACAGGAAAGGAGAGACCTCTGGAGATGTTTGTGACACCCAAGCTCTCAGCTGTCCAGAGCTCCTGCACATGCAGAGTCTTCTGGAGGTTATCATGGAAGCAACACACGGCATTGAGCCGCGGAGAGCGCAGTATCGGAGTCGGCGGGATGTGTCCCGCAGGGGCGGAGCAGGTGGATGAGGGAGTTTGAAGGTGTCTCCTGTTTCTGACGGCTCTGGAGAACGACATCCAAAACCGCCGCTCCTGCTCCGAACGGAGAATGAGACCCTGCAGATCTCGGAGGTTCTCCGTGGCCGGGTGGAGGAGGAGGAGGTGACATTCTTGTGGTGGCATTGAAGCGCGCCTGCGTCTGCGGCCCGGACGGAAACCCCGCCGTCTTCCGGACCGGCGCAGGGACCTCCGTCCCGTCCCGGAGCTCCTCGGGGCTTGTTTGTGTCGAGGGCCGGTTCCACGGCGGCGCTGACACTTGAACCCCGGACATCTGTGCGTTTTCCGCGCGGTGGGTGTTTCTGCAGGCCGGGGGGGGGCCGGACCTTCTTTCCAGGTCAAGAGTCTGACGAAAGTGAAGGCGCTCGTCCAGCCAATTCCGACTTCTGACCCTGCGGCTCCACGAGGAGACGCTGGAGAAGCCGGGGTTGCGTCCCGGAGCCGCGGTTTCCTGCCCGCAGGTCGCAACCGCAGGCTTACTAGGAAAGGAAGCGCGTGGGCGGCGCGGAGCTGCAGGGTTTCTCCATCGGGCCGCCGGTCGCCTCAGTGGGATGGAAGCGCACGCTTCCTGTTTGTGTCTGGGAGGAGGAGCGGAGGAGTTTCCTCCAACCTGTAAGTGACATGGAGCGCAGATAATGCCACTCCCGCCCATGTGTGAAGGCCGCGGCCTTGAAGAATGAACCTGCCCATCTTCCAACAATGGGATGGGATGTGGCCTCGCCGTCCGTCGGGTTCAGATTATCTCCAGGATTTAGATCCCGTCGTGTCGGAGAGCTTCATCAATCTGAGCTGCCGTGGAGCCGCAGGGGAAACGGCTTCTGTCAGGAAACCTTCAAGAGCATGTTTTCCAGCATAACTCCATGAATTACAGGAGATAAAACCTCATCGATCCCCATCAGGGAATTCGTTTGTCGCAGCAGCGCAACAATGACAATATCAAGAAAAAACAAACAAAAAAAAACATA
Organism: Fistularia tabacaria; assembly: GCA_901007705.1. Lineage (NCBI taxonomy): Eukaryota > Metazoa > Chordata > Actinopteri > Syngnathiformes > Fistulariidae > Fistularia > Fistularia tabacaria. The sequence goes on along the minus strand of CAAKHD010005202.1, from coordinate 4,261 downwards.
AAGAAGCACTACAACATTAAAAAAGAAAAAACGTATGCATATACACACTTGTATATATATTTATATCCACATATAAATACATACATACTCATACCTACATATATTTATATATAAATACATACATACTCATACCTACATATATGTATAGATAAATATTACACGGTAAGAGTGAGAGTAAAGTAGAATAAATAAATAAACAGAAAGGGTGAGACCAGAATAGATGAGTAAATAAACAGTAAAGGTGAGCGAAGAACCGACTTGATAAGGATAAGGACAGATGGGTGACGACAACACTGGCACCGGTGAAATCAACAGGATGCGATGGAGTGATGTCCATCTGGGTAGAAAGCTCCTCCTCCTCACAGCCGGAAGGTCCCTGCTTGGATTCTCACAGGGGGCCTGCAGGTGTGGAGCCTCCATGTTCTCCCCTGGGGTTCCTCAGGGTTCTCCGGGTTCCTCCCACAGTTCAAACATGCAGGAGGTGTGAATGAGGGAGCTTGGAACTCTGTTTCTACCCTCTGATTGACAGGCCCCGCCCCCCACCCAGTGACAGCGGTGATAGGCTCCGCCCCTGCCCAGTGACAACTGGGATAGGCTCCGCCCCTGCCCAGTGACAGCTGTGATAGGCTCCGCCCCCGCTCAGTGACAGCTATGATGGGCTCCGCCCCCGCCCAGTGACAGCTGGGATAGGCTCCACCCCCGCTCAGTGACAGCTATGATGAGCTCCGCCCCTGCCCAGTGACAGCTGGGATAGGCTCCGCCCCCTGCCAGCCTGAGCCCAGGATTAGAATGAAGGAATGAAAAAGCGCCGTCTCGTGCTGCCTGGACTCCATAATCCCAACTGTGAAGCTCACGCTGGGATGAGAGGAGGTGAGAGTGTGGATCTGCCGGGACCTTCAGCTCGGCAGGCAGAGCAGGACCTCACGCCTTTCGGCTTGGAGAGGCTTCATCCACCTTCTCCAGGCCTCTGGATGCTTCTCTCGACGTCCCCATGATGGACGTCCAGATCTGCTCGTCAGATCATCCCGGGTTTAATGGCGAGTTCTTGTCCTCCTCAGTTTCTCGAAGGCCCACCGAGGAGGAGTTCTGCCTGACTCCAGAGTGCATCGAAGCAGGTGAGCTCTCCACTTTCTCCGTTCATCTCCAGCTGTAGACACCTCCTCTCATCAGAGCCAACCTCTCCCCGGCTTCTGTTCGGGTGCAGCCGGTTCTATCCTCAACAAAATGGACCCGTCTGTCAACCCCTGTGAGGACTTCTTCAGCTTCTCCTGTGGAGGCTGGCTCAAGGAGAATCCCATCCCCGAGGAGTCCTCCTCCTACGGCATCTACCCGTGGCTCCGGCAGCACGTGGACGTTCGCCTCAAAGGTAGGATCACACCCACGCTTGGATGGGATAAACTCAGACACCGGAGCTTCTTCTTCAGCTTGGAGCAGGTTCTGTTTTCTGAGATGTTCTCCACCTATCCACACCTCCTCTCTGAATCACGCCCGTTGTTTCTGTGCCAGAGCTTCTGGAAGCGCCTTCAGAGCCCGGAGAACTGGAGGCAGTGACCAAGGCCAAGGTCTTCTACCGCTCCTGCATGAATGAGTGTGAGTGAAACCACCTGCAGACACCTTTGGAGCACTTCCACCATCCAAGGTAGAGCTGAGATCACACCTGGTGGAAGACCGACGCTCCATCTGGCCTCCAACACAGATGAAACCATAAGATTAGCAGGAGGAGCCACATTCTCCAGAATCCTAATAATGGAATCATCTCAGGAGGAGACAAGCCCACCTTCTGGGTGGAGGTCCAGAAGCCGTCCTCTCTCAAGACCAACACAAACAAAGGAGGCCATCGTGGACGTCAGGGAGCGCAGAGTAGACCATCTCCTCCATCAAACATGTAGACTGTAGAAGCCCAACTCGCAGAGAACATCTCCTGGCCTTCCACACCCCCATCTGTGAAGAAGGCTGAGCAGCTCCTGCACTTCCTGAGAGCACTGAGGAGGAGCAGGTGACAAACGGTGTCCTCCTGTATCTCTGCACTACCTTTGCTTAGTATGCAAAGGTTACAGCAGAGACCCCTCACACCCAGGCCACCACCTGTTGGACCTCCAGGTCCCTGAAGACCACGACCAACAGGCTCCAGAAGGGTTTCTCTAATCACTTTCAGATGATTAGAGTGCTCCGAACCCACCGCGACACCAAATCGTCCTGGCCTCCTCAGAGGCTCAGGACGTGGACCAGTAACCGCGGCTATCTTTGTGTGCGCAGCTCTCCTGGAAGTGCTGGACTCCAAACCCATGCTGGAAACGCTGACGCAGCCAGAGTTCCGCTGGCCGGTGTTGGGGGACGCCCTGGGCGGAGACTACCGCTGGTCTGAAGACCAGTGGGACCTCATCACGACGCTGGCAGAGATGAGGAACCTGCACAGTAAGAGCGTCCTGGTTCGCCTCTACGTCTCCCCGGACGACAAGAACTCCTCCATCTACATCATCAAGGTGAGGCTGCCGGTCCCTGGTGCTGCTTCGGTGATGATCGCGTGATGTTTAGAAGGTAGCACGGAGCTTCTCCTGCATGAACGTGACCACGACTCCCATCCTTTCTCTGCGCTCTGTCTGATTTCTGTCATGGCTACCCATGGCGGTCCCACCCGTCTCCTGCTGTGTGGACACTTTGGTCCACCAGAGCCTCCCTTTCCATACGTGTCCTCAGAAGTACCTATGGTTTGTTTGCATCGATGAGGATTTGAGCCATGATCCACCAGTGGCTGGAGAACAAAATGTCAGCTGCTTCAAACATGCTTTCCAAGGAGGGAGCAAAGTTAGCATCCACAGAAAAACAAGTCCCCATTTTTTCCCATGAAACATCTCGAACCCCTCAAACATCTGTCCTTCCTCCATGTATCTCCAGCCAGGAGATGTCCATCTCCTAGATGTGTCTGTGTGACACACAGCACCTGAGGTTCCTTTAGAGCTTCTGGTCCACAGCCCAGGTGCGACTCCTCGGCATTCTGTGGTGGGGGGTTCATGTACCTGATGGTCCTGGAGGTCTGCTCAGCACCAATGAAGGCCTGGGTTGAGATGTGGGTTTGACTCTTTCTGGGACTCAGGTGGGGTTCAGGAGGTTCTGCACAGGTGTGCCGTGGACAAGCACCTTTCTGAAGCTCAGAAACGGTGAGAAAAGAGGCGAGGAGCAGCAGCAATGACCCCGTTCTTCTCTCTGCGTGCAGCTTGACCAGGCCTCCCTGTCCCTGGCCTCCAGAGAAGACTACATCACCAACTCCTCGTCGGCCCAGGCAGTGAGTCCAGGTCCTTCTCACGGCTCCTTCTCTTCGTCCGACTGCCTTCTCTGCCGTCCACCTCATGATTACTGGAACAGAGAAGAGTAGAAGCACGGGACGGTGGATGCAGTGGTTAGAACCTCTCGTCACAGCAGAAGGTCCCTGCTTAGATTCCAACAGGTGTGGAGTCTCCAGGTTCTCCCCGTGTCCGCTGGGGTTCCTCAGGGTTCTCCAGGTTCCTCCCATAGTCCAAACACATGCAGGAGCTTTATGGAGACCCTGCATGGTCCAGACGTGTGGATGAGAGGATGAATGGATGGAGATCTCTGTGTCCCTGTCATTGGTCCAGAGTGAACCGCCTCTCGACCAATCACGGCTGGGATAGACCCCAGCGTCCTGGCTGACCTGAATGCAGGAGAGGTGCTTTACAGAATGGATGGATGATGGATGGATGATGGATGGATGATGGATGGATGGATGGATGGATGGATGGATGGATGGATGGATGGATGGATGGATGATGGATGATGGATGGATGGATGATGGATGGATGATGGATGGATGGATGGATGGATGGATGGATGGATGGATGGATGATGGATGATGATGGATGGATGGATGGATGGATGATGGATGGATGGATGGATGGATGGATGGATGGATGGATGATGGATGGATGGATGGATGGATGGATGGATGATGGATGGATGATGGATGATGGATGATAGATGGATGATGGATGATGGATGATGGATGATGGATGGATGGATGGAGGGATGGAGGAGGGATGATGGATGATGGATGGATGGATGGAGGATGGATGGATGGATGGATGGATGGAGGGATGGATGGATGATGGATGGATGGATGGATGGATGGATGGATGATGGATGATGGATTGATGATGGATGGATGGATGGATGGATGGATGGATGGATGGATGGATGGATGGATGATGGATTGTTGGTGGATGGTTGGGTGGGTGGATGGATGGGT
>CAAKHD010005201.1:7109-23994 GCA_901007705.1 Fistularia tabacaria | reverse complement strand
ATGTGTGGGTTTGATGGTTGCGTTTGCGGTACCGCGCTGGTCATGTGTGTGTGTGTGTGTGTGTGTGTGTGTGTGTGTGTGTGTGTGTGTGTGTGTGTGTGTGTGTGGATCCTCCCCTCTGGTGGCCCGTCATTATAACTTCCTCCGTGGAAACTGTGGGAAACGACCGGCAGGGGCTGCGAGGAGGCGCGGACACGGCGAATCCAAATAGCGCGCGGTGTTTACCCAAGCCGAAGCTGCCGTGTGTGTGTGTGTGTGTGTGTGTGTGTGTGTGTGTGTGTGTGTGTGTGTGTGTGTGCGTGTGCGTGTGTGTGTTTGTGAGAGTGGATGTGTCTGTCTGCTTGAGGTGGAGGAGGAAGTGCTCGTGTGAATATTTGAGATTTGCATGAGGGTAAATAGATGTGTGTGTGTGTGTGGCGTTAGCATGACGGAGTGGAGGCTGGGAAATTAGAGAAAGCGGTTGGCATCCTGAGCTCGAAGGGCCGCTTCTCGGCGCTCCGCCGCCGCCGCCAACTCCCGATGAAGGTCAACGGTTGTGAAAATTACTGGCGAAGCACCGCAGTAGCAGCGGCAGCGGCAGCGGCAGCGGCAGCCAAGGCTGAAAGGACACGCACACCGATTCACCCGCGTTTTAAAACCCATTTGACATTTCCTGCGGCGTTATCTGATAAAGTTGTCAAACGACTCGGCCCGCGAACGGAGGTCGGTCACGGATCCCCGGAGCTGCTCAGCGCATCAGCCGGGGGAAGGTGAAAACGCAGGTAGTGGAGAAAAAAAAAACGCAAAAAAAAGAAAGAAAGAAAAAGGGATTTAAAATGAAGCTTTCAACCGGAAGAAAAGCGCCAGGACGTCCTTTTTCCTCTCTGTGTGCACGTAGGAGCGTGACGTCCAGTTAGCTTAGCACAGTGAATCATCACATCGTGATACGCCAACACGGACTCATGCCGCGGTGTTTTGAAACGATATGTAAACTTTTTTTTTTTTTTTCCTTTTAATACATAAATGATGTCGCTTTCTCACCGGAGGAGCTTCCGGAACCAGGAGCCTTAGACGTCAGTTCCTTGAACCGCTCTCGCTGCGACTCCAAGGCGTCCTTTCACGGTTCTAAAGGAAGTCGTATGACTTAGGGGATCGTAGGTAGATACTTCTAGCTTTTTAAAAAAGCACCGCGATCACCGATCGGCTGTTTTTCTCGCGCCGAAATGGACAGAAGCAGCGAGAAACGGAGCGCCGAAGAGGTCCGAACGTCAACACTTTGGCCCGGGGGTTAGCTAACGGCGGGGGTCGTCACACGACGAAGCAGCGCAGGGAGAAGATGAAGACACCTCAAGCCATCTGATAGTCCACGGTCACTCTTCCACAAACGCTTCCGTGTCGTTTTCCCCCTTCTTCTTCTTGTTCTTCGCAATGGTTTGACTTTGAGCGCCGCGTCACACAAACTGTGGTCCGTCGCGGTGGGAATGCAAAGCTAGGAGGTTGGAAGAGGGTAGTCCCTGGAGCAGAATTCAAGCTGGACAGAACTTTTCCGTCCGAAAGCGGCTGATGTCTCCGATGCCGAGTTTTCGCCGTTACGCTGATGACGCTGTAATGTACCGGATAAACTGGGGGTTTTATTTCAGGATTAAATCCCGTCTTTCGTCTCGGTACCCAAAACCAAGCCGGTTGCTGGGACTTGTATGCCTTGGACTGCGGCCATGTTCTGTCCTCGCACGCCTGGTCTCAGACACCGTGTGTCCGGAAGGCACTGAGGTTCTTCTCGAATGCGCTGGATGGATCTTCACTGTCCACACGCAGACTAAAACATTGGCGGATATTTATTCAACCCCCCCCCGCCGCCACCGCCACCGCCACCTACCTTCAGGAGTGAGAGGAGTTTTGGATCATACCATCTCCCTTCCCGGGGGTCGTTCTCCAGCCCGTCGCCAGATGTGCCGGAGGGTGCGGCGCTCATCCCTCCTCTGTTTATTCGCCCAGTCACCCAGCGGACTAATTACGACTTCCACGCCGCCAAAAATCATAACTTGGAAGAGGATTAAAAAGGAAATTAAAAAAAAAAAAAAAAAAAAAAACCACGCCTGAAAATCCATGTTCCATTTTCGGCCGTGTGGCTTCTGCATCTGGTTCACCGCCTTTTTTGTCCACCATGTCATCACAAACACACGAGGTGGGGGGTAACTGCAGATTTCAGGGCGGCATAGCAAGGAAGCGGCTTCTCGGATGGGGAATTCACGTGCGGTTTTCCCTCTTCTTTTTTCTTTCCTCTCTCATGGTTATTTGTGTGCAAATGAGCTCTCGGAGCAGCTTTTGTCTTCTTATTATAGCGTCAGGGCCTCGTCTTCCGAGACCTCGGCCGGGCTTTCGCTGCCGCCGCGCATATGGCGGCGTCTGAATCGCACTTTATGCGGACGAGCCGCCTCCCTGCCTGGCAGTCGCGGTGGGGGGGGGTCTCCTTCCAGATGCATCTGCGATAATCGAAAAATCCGCGAAGTCGCGACCCGTTTTTTTAATTCATTTTTATTATTTATAAGATAGACTTTGATCCCACGAAGGGGAAATTCAATTGACACAGCAGCATTACAAGGTAGGGAAAAAAACGTGCAAATTTGAATAAAAAAAATAATAAAAATCTGCAAATAAGGATGCGTCCAAATGAACAGGGCGATGTGCGATCCGAGCCGAAACCAAAATCAGAAAAAAAATGCAAGAGAGGAGAAACTGAAGAAGTAGCGGGTGCTCAGTAGGAGGTGGGGGGGGAGTAAAAAAGAAATGAGAAAGGGTTCCTGGAGGATGTATTAATAGGATAAAAATATAAAAATTGCAATGATAATATTAGTGGTAGGTAGAGGTGTTGGTTGTGCAAAAAAAAAAAATCCAAAATCAATCAAAATTGAGTATAAATGATTAATTATTATGATTATTTATGTGCTTGAACGGTCTGACAGCCGAGGGAACGAAGGACCGTTGCTTTTCTTGCAGCGAAGGAGGTGCTTGGAGGGCGAGGGAGGGCTTTATGACCCTCCCCACACTCTTATTAACCTTCGTCCGTCTTTATGTCCCGGACCCAAGATTCATCGATGCCGTAATGGCGGCCTTCAGCGGCGATGTCGAGAAGTTCCGCTTTTTCTACGACGGTTAGCATCTGAGGTTCAGTGGCAGATACCTCAGAGCAGACCTTCGAATGCAGTGCCGTTTTTTTGACGCTAGCCGGTTGACCCCTGGAAATGTCAGCTCCATGCCAGACTTCGACAAGACATGGACTGCTAAATATTAATCAAAGAAGCCAAAGGTAAAGCGGCGTATAAGGATTACAATTTGAATCGCCACTGTGTGACCAAACATGGAGGACGTGCAAATCCTTGTCTGACGAAGGTAGTCAGATATTTTGCCAACGAAACCAACGAGGGTACTTTTAAAAAGCTTTGCATCTTTCAAGGCAAGTTACGCCGCGTCCAACAAAATCACCAGAAAAAATAAGGCGAGTTTATTAAGAAGAGTTGTTTGGACTCTGAAGCGGGAATATAAATCACTAATAAATAAATCATATATAATAATAATAAATCACTTTTTGTTTTTTGTGTAAAGTTGATCAACTGCATATCTTTAGCGTACTGCTAAACACCTTTTTAGTGTTGATTTTGTTGCTATTGTTTATTACTTTATTATTCTGATAACCAGTTGCAGCTAATCAGGATAAGTACTTTACCGCCTTTTACAATGGACATAATAAATAATTGAATGAATGAATTGCCCACCCCTGCCCTTACCACCCCTTTTTTCCATAAAAATGATTGAAAAATAAATGTTTGAAAATGCATTTATACAGCAAAGACCCCCGGTATAGCAAAAAATTCACAATATAAATTAGATATTTTTTTTAATGCAATATGGTGAGGGACTTCTGTACGATGTGAATGGTGGAGTGAATGGAGGTATGTTTAAGCGGTATTGGTAATGAATGAATGAATGCTAACAGTAGCTAGCTACCGGTAAAAATAATAGTAAGCTGAGGCTAGTTGTAGTGGACAAGTTTAATCTAATTAGCACAAAGCGAATTTTTGTTTTAGCTGTACAGCATACATATTTTTATACACTTCAACATTTATATAGAAGAAGAGCGGAAAATGTCCCTCTTTTGTGACGTACGTTGTGACATTTGAAATGTTTTCATCCTCTGGATCTCCGCGATAGTGCTTTAAAGGAAGCTTTCATTGAAATATACATTTGAAGAAGTGAGAAAGAAGAAATGCACAGTGCCGAGCTGCACGCATGAAGGGATGTGATTAACCGCAGGTCAGTGAATTTAACATAAAAAAAAAAACAATAGCGCTTCCTGTTCGTCTCCGCTGTTTTTGTGCAGATTCCAACGCCAATGCAGAAGAAGAAGAAGGTAGACTTCAAACAGATCGCGCTCCTGGATATGACAGGCTTTGATCGGGATTGATCGGACGATCAAAGCTGCCCGTGGCTCCTCATCCATTCTTCGCGGATCCTTTTCAAATGTGGCGGCGCGTGGGGCTCTGATAGGGATCTGATGAGGGGTTCAGGGACTCCCGTTCGGAAACGGGACGTTTACACGCGAGCGCCGTTTCATTCTTTGGCCTCCGTGTCACTGTTATCAAACATTCCCATCGCGTTAGCAAGTTTCTTCCATGCCTTGGTCCCCAAACGTGGAGATGCAGATCTGCCGCTGCCGCTAATGATGTTAGCGGGTAGCCCTTTTGGCTAATCATCCCTTACCTTTGACTCTGTTGTGCACAGGAGCGAAAAACGACAGGTGGCAAATGTTTGTTGACAGGAATTGGAAAAGAAGAATTCGTGAAGCGATGCTTGAGGCTAATTTATGCCAACGCTAAGTACATAAACAGGTTTGTTCATTTTAAATGTCATGCTTCCCATGACTTGTGAAGCAATGTTAAGCACTTCATCCGCGGATGTATTTGTTCATTAGATATATTTGTTTAAGGTATTAACAAAGGATCAACTATGCGGCGCCATTGCATACATGGACGCCATGTGGACGGAGACTTCTTCTCCCTGGTATCTACACGTCGTCTTCTTCTTCTCCGCTCCTTTTGCCGGTCGCACTTGAGCAAACCGCAAAACACTGACCCCAAGACTTGTAGGTCAACTGCTCCGTTAGGCTACTCATTCTCATCTCACCAAAAAGGTACAGGATTGAGCAGGAAATGAGCCACCTTGTGGGACACGGTGGAGATCACCAGGTGCCGATGATAGTTTTAATTGAATTCCTCTGAAGCGTCACTGCCACGGCTGACAGTAAGAAACATTATCTCGTGGTGAATGACATTGTTTTGTTCCACTTGTGCAATGTTCTTGTCGCCGGTTGCGCTTGAGCATACCGCGGTACGCTGCCCCCAAGACTCGAGTTTGGCTACGTGTCCGCGAGCTCCCTGAAAACATCTAGAATTACACAGGAAGTGAACCTGGAGGACGGACAGATGGCTCCGCCCCTGGGAGGATTTAACGTTGAGCGTAAGGCCGGAGGAACTGTAAGGCTTGAGTTTGCACGTCGGATCCGTCACCGTCGTGCCTACGGCGGCGAGACCCACACGGGAAAAGTACGGTATCATCAGCGTATCCGTCATCTGGTGCAATCCCTTCGCTCTCTCGTTAGCATGTCGGTCCTCGGGCAGATTCCAGGTCAGCGGATCAGCCACCCCCCCTCCTCCCGAGTCGGTGACTTCCTCCCCGCCTTCTCATGCTTCGTCTCTCTGAATTAGCATTACGCGCCGGCTCGACAGCCTCAGCTGCTCCGAGCCTCCCCTGGAGGTGTCGCGGCGCTGGCCGGCGCACTCCGGCTCTGCCGCCTCCTCTTCCTCCCCTCCCTTCCCCGCTCACGTGCTCTGGCAATGGGAACCGACTCATTCTGGTCATGTAACATTTGGGGGATTAATCCCCGCCGGAATAAAAAGGGCGATAATAACGAAAGTACAAGCGGCTCGAGCCGGTTCGGTTATCATGCGGGGGGATAAATCCGATAGGATGTCAGGGGCCGGCGCCATCAGCCGGGGACGTAATGGGCCGTGGAATTAGTATCATCTTTGCTCATTCAGGGACAGAACAATAAGTCCACTGCACGTGAGCAGCAGAACATCTCTGATTTATTTTGTCCCTGGCTTTGGGCAGGTCGCGCCATTTTGTTCTTCCTTAGGACTTGCTATCACGATGCGCTCTTTAGTGGAAAAACGTGCCGCCGCCAAAGCGGGAAGCCCCGACGGGGGCTCGGAAGCACCCCCCCACCCGTCCCAATTGTCCAGTTAACTCCTATTTCCATGGTAACCCAGGCAGACGGAGAGGTCAGGGCGACCTGTGGACCGGAGCGGCTCAGATTCATCACCACTGCTGCTGCACGTGTTAGCGTCAGGTGATTGTATCCTGCCGTCGAACAGCCCTGCCCTGCGGCTCGGAGACGTCTGTCAAATGCAGTTAGACGCTGCATGGATGTTGTCTTTTGGCATCATGCTAGGCGCGACCTTGGCAGGACGACGAGGTCGTAGCGACCCCTTCTTGATCCGTTTACCTCGCCCGCTATTGCCGGAGGTCCGGTGCGTTCACTTGTCCGTAACTGTCTTAGGTGGTGACGCACGAAGCAGAAACCTGCTAACCGCCCAGGTCTGCACAGCGCTAAAGCAAGCTGCTAGCACTCCAGCTAGGATAAACCCCTGTTTGATGATAACCCAGACTTCATCTAGAGCACAGGTGTCAAACTCTGGCCCGCGGCGTCACTCTATTTGGCTAGTGAAGCCATACCAAATGACTATTAGAGCTATCCCGCCGCTATTGTAGCCTACAGCGCATGTACCGCTAATGCTACAAATCCCAGAATGCTCTGCTGGTGTTTTGACGCGAAAATCAAAATCTCTCCTCTCTTGGTAGTAGCCGTAGCGACCTTATGCTAATACCTGCACCGTGCTACCCCTCCGAAAACTGTCGAAAAGGGTTCAGAAAACAGTTATTTTATTTTTACATTTATCATTAGCCTGTGGAAAAAGGTTACTGTTGAAATTGAATTCAGAATTTGTTGAAATTGAAAAATAAATAAATAAATAAAATTCAATTTCTGTTGAAATTAAATTCAGAATTTTTTGGCCCACTGTGGATTTGAGTTTGACGCACCCGATCTCGGGGGTTCGCTTTGAGCAGTCAATCACCCCGACGGTTCGGCAGCCCGTAAGGCCACACTCCCCCCCCCTGCAAGTGGCAAATGAACAGCCCTGCGCATATAAACCCCTGCAATAGGATTCTGGATTATCCTACAGGGATTAGACCCTGAACAAACCAAACAGGTGCCTCATTAAAAACACAAAGAGTGATAATGTCCTGAAAGCGCAGCACGTTTAATTGTATTAACCCCCTCCTCCACCCACTAGCATCTCGCTAGGATAGCCTCAAAACTCGCTGGTCAGCATTGAGACCCCGTTGCTCATTCGGACCCGCATGGTTTTTTAACCGAAAGCCGTGAGAGGAGGTCCTCTGAACTGGGCTGAGATTTTTCAAACCAAAACGCCTCACTTCTGTGACTAAATACATTTGCTGCGGGATTTAAAAAGAGCCGGAGGTCACGCTACGGATTAGATGCTAGATTTAGGTTTGATAAAATCATTCCCATCCCCCACTTCCAAAGCCTTTCGCTGCCGGCCGACATCGCGGCGAGCTGAAATGCGTCAAGCCGGGTTTTTTTTTTTCTTTTTTCTTTTTTGGGCTCCACGTCGTTTTTGTCATCAACCGTCGTCCTACATTTTCTCCCCGCCAATCATTCTCTCCCTCCCGTAAAGTCCTTAATTTTAATGCCTTTTTTTTTTCTCAAATAAACCCAATCAGCGTTGGTCCGACAGGGACCGGCGGTATCATCCAGAACTCCACCAAAACATCACTGCTTTCTATCAGACGGCGACGGTTAGCGCTTCAGCCTCGCAGCCAGAAGCTCCCCGGTTGGATTCCAACGGAAGGCCTTTCTTGGGTGGAGTCTCCATGTTCTCCTTGTTCTTCTGGGTTCCTCCGGGTTCCTCCGGGTTCCTCCCACGGTCCAAAAACATGCTGGAGACCCTAAATTGTCCAGACGTGTGAATGAGAGGCTGAATGATCTCGATGTGAAAAAGTCCGCACAACAAGGCGGCTCCGATTTAAAGTTCATTTATTGATAGCATGACGTTTCCAGCCAACATTTGCTCTTCTTCAGTCTTCAGAATGTTCGGAGGCGCCATTTTTAAGGGGTCTGCAGTGCCTTCCAATAAGTCACTTCATCAAGACGCCTCAGGGATTTGTATCAATGGATTCCAAAATTCCAGGAAAGGTCTTTTATTCCTTAACCAAGCTCAACGTGAACTAAAATATTCATCAAAAACTCTGAAACCCCATGTTTACTTAACCGTTTCCAAAACATAAATCGATCAATCAATCCACTTGGGCCATTTAACCCAAGCCTGCCAGCAGGTGTCCTGACCATAAAACAACAAAATGATGGCTCCTACAGGGTCCAACATGGGATTCCATCATTTATTAATCCCAGGAACCTTGAAACTGTACTGCACTTTATATGTTGCTACTAAATATTAGATTGTAACTTGTTTATTGCACTTTGTGATGGGAATTTGCACATTTTCAATTGTATTTTATTATGTATGTAAACTGTTATATTGTTCAGGACTACAGATGGAAAGTAGCACGGTGCTAAATCTGGTGACGCCATATTTTTAATGTAACTGCACTCAAATAAATAAACTAAACTAAAACTTAACTAAACTAAACTAAACTGAATCGGTATTTCTGCTCCCTTTTTTTTTTTTTCCTCGGGACCAAAAGACACTTCTTATTGGAAATATACATTAAACATACACAAACATACATGTGAATGAGAACGTGAATGGTTTTATGTCTCTATTTGTGGCCCTTTAGCCGACTGGCTAGAAGTGGATGTGACAGGGCCACAGGCAGTGTGCAGTGCAGGATAAGCGGGATAAATAATGAAAGAATGAATGAATGAGTTCAATTTATCATGTATGAGCCGACGAGCGAGTTCGGCTTTTTCAGTCAATGGCGCTCGGTGCGGCGAACTTCCAGTCGCTGTCACAACACCGTTGGAACCGTTTAACACGCGGTTAGAAATCCATTAATAGCTCATCATGCGGAGGGTAATTATTACGCGCGGTAGAATGCTAATTATATCAGCCGTCCTCTCCCCGAACGTCCTACTAAAACCAATGTCATTTCGTCGCCACTTATGGATGTGCCGAGTGACCCAGATTCCCGGCAGCCGGCGAGGCAGCGAACGAGCCACCTTGGAGGAAGAGTGTTTGGAACGCGGCGGCTTCATTTCCTGAACGCCCTCCGGCGCGGTTATTCGAGGCTCAGGGCTCGGCTACGTCGAGTGGGAAGTGGCTCGTTCGAGGGCCTGCGCCGATTATGATCGACTCGTGGAAAAATCCTCCCCCTGACAGCAGGAAATTGATTGCGACTGTGTCCGATCAGTTAACGTCGCGTTTCGCTAATTTTCCTGCTCGTTTCTCGGCGTGTTCGGGTCGAATCCCGACTGGTATTGGGTCTAAAATCAGCGCTTTTCTTTTCAGATAATGTTTTTCAATGGATTTCTACCGGTTGTGCTAACGCCGCGATGGTTGCCATTAAATTGTAAATGGTCGCTCGTTCAATGGAGTGTCTCTGGAAAGGAAACAGGCCTGCAAAGACCAGTCGATTGCTAATTTAGTTGCCAACGGGTTGTTAGCGATGGGCTGTTAGCGATATGTGTACCGCGGTTTCGTTTGCTGATTGAAGTATCTCAGAGTGAGACGTCTCACTTTTTCCCACATCTCTGATGAATTGACGCCACATGTAGCGAGGCTAATGCTAAAAACAAATAGGTCTTACGTTCGGGAGCTACCTGTTTGTGACCCGACCAAGAAATGTTTACTTTGTCGCCGATTGCAGCTGTGCGGTATTCGGTTGATAAACGTAGTCGTTGCTGACCGGTCAGCTGACAGAGATAGCGATTAGCGTCTATCAGCTATTGCGGCCTTTACACTCCAGGGAGGGAAGGGGGGGCGGGTTCATGAGTCCACATCCTGAGATAAACCCGAAAAGGTGAGCGCCGGCGGCTAACGGTGCCCGTCATTCCCCTCTGAAACCGTTTTTGTATTTTTTTAGCTTCCTCAGCTTGTCTGCGCTTCTGAATTCAATACGTTGTGAAACGACGTCCCGCTCGTTAATATTCTGTCACGCTGGTAAAAAAGAACAAACCAGGAGCCCTCGAACGACCCCACTCCCCCCCCTTATCATCCCCGGCTGTTTTATTACAGAAATGCAAATGTTTTCCTTTTTACGACGGGCCCGGCGCTCGCGGTTTGATCCGCTAAAGCTGCCTGTAAACAGCCTGAGCGAGGACGTCTGAAGCCCCGCAAATAGAGAGGAGCTGTTTGTTTACACACACACTCGCTACCGTTCAAGTCACCTTGTGCCGCTGTGTGTTTTTCGAGCCTGGTCGCGGTCGGTCGTAGATAACGATGGGAACGGTTGCGCCGCCGGCCTTTTTAATTAGCGACCCGAGGGACGGCGCGGTGCCGTGATTGCGCGTGTTTAGCTAAACACTTGGTTTATTTTGTAGAAAGCGTGTTTAGCTCCGAGGGTGAAGGTGCGCCGCGCATTAGCGGGTTCGCCGAGGACTCGACGGTGTGAATGAGAGAGTGAATTCTGGTGTGATTGACAGGTCAGCGGTCAGGTTTAAACCCCCTCGTCCACTGTTAGAGTGAGTTTGAATGTAATATAACCTGAATATAAAGGGGAATATAAAACTATGTACATACCGTACATCCTCCTCCTGCGTACTAAAACTATATAAGTCGTCTTCTTCAGTGTCGGAATTGAACAGCCTCAGGAGCTCGTTAGCCCCAAACTCCATAAATTAGCTGCAGTGTTCAAAGTGTGTGAAAAAAGTAGCGTTGCATATATATGGATCATGAAATTACGGTATATATTTATCCATTCGTTATCCATTCGTTCATTATCTATATTGCTAATCCTGCTACAATAACATTACTGACCTGCATGCTAACTTTACTGATCTGCGCCTTTGTTCAAAGCTAATATTACTGACCAATGTGCTTGTACAAAGCTAACATTACCGACTTTCTGCTCGTCAAAGCTAACATTACTGACCTGTGTGCTAATACAGAGCTAAGTTTACTGTCCTGCGCCCTCATACAAAGCTAACATTACTGACCTGCGTGCTTGTACAAAGCTAACATTACCGAATGTGCACTGTATAAAACTAACCTTACCACCTGGGGTGCTCTTACAAATCTAACGTTATCAATCGGCGCACTGGTACAAAGATAATATCACTGACCAACATGCTAATCGAAAGCTAACATTACCGACCATGTTTAGCGTTGAGGTGCTAATAGAGGGTGGAGGTGCGAGTGTCATACGTGAACTCCTTCACAATGAAGTGCAAAGAACAGCCGATTGTTTAGACTTTTCCATCTAGAGGTTTCTTAGATTTCCCTTCAACCAGCGTCGTCCTATCAGCCTCGACTGTCATGCTAACGCACCCTTAGTGTTAGCTTCATCTGGTCGTCTGGACCTTCTTGTTTGCGCTAACTGCTGCGCCGCGCCGCCCTATTACAGTCCGACAAATGAAACGAACACGACCAGTGACACTTCCATGCTTTTACCGCTTTGTGCTAACTGCTAACCAGACACATGCCGTCTTCGGGTGATTAAATGGAAAGTGATATTCTCGTACATCGGAGCCATAAGTTGTTTTCACGTAACCTCCCTGCGACCCCCTGGGACATTAGCATCAACAACGCTCAGCGTCGGGTAAGATAACAGGAAGGAAGGGCGTGTTCGGCTTCCCCTGCTGTTGTTTGTTGATGTCTGTTTTATCTTTTGGGAAGCATCTTTGTCCCGCTCCCTCCACTGGAATTCAGGGGACCCACCCAGGAAAAAGCAGGGAGGGAGATCTGATCTGCCTGTTCCCCGGGACGGTGGTGGATAGTCGCCATGGCGACACTTTCATGAGATGAACTGCTGTTTTTTTATTGTTTTTTTTTTTTCTTTTTTTTTTCCAAATATGCAGGGTGTTGCTTCAGACAGATGGGAATCAGACTTCTGGCTTCACGTCGCCAGCTGCAGCTCAATTTAAATTCCTGCCCGGGTTGTGTGTGTGCGTGCGTGCGTGTGTGCGTGTGTGTGTGTGTGTGTGTGTGTGCGTGTGTGTGTGTGTGTGTGTGTGTGTGTGCGTGTGTGTGTGTGTGTTTGAGCCATACCGTCGCCATGGTGGATTGTGGGTGATTTACGATCGCACTTTCGCTCACATTCGCACACATGTTGTTGTTAAAGGACCAAAGAACTTTGGAGCGCTGTCGTATCCTACGTGAAGGGTCCAGCGACACCTAGTGGTGAGGTGGGTAACTGCAGCCCTCAGCTCTGGACGACCTACGGCAGCCTGCCCATGTTTCACCTTCACATTTTCGGATTCTTAAACTTTCCATGACATGAAAATGGGGTCGAACGAGGTTGCTTGCAACCTTCTCCCAACAAGAGCTCCATCCATCCATCCATCCATCCATCCATCCATCCATCCATCCATCCATCCATCCATCCATCCATCCATCCATCCATTCATCGGCTTCTTACCCTGGATCCAGCTCTTCCAAGGAGACATAGTCCTCTCCGGCGTCCAGGAGACATCCTGACCAGATGCCTCCTCATCTGGGTCCTCCGGATGTTGGAGGAGCAGTTGGGATTCATCCGGACACACGTGTTTTTAAATGGCTGAGCTTCTTGACAACATCCGTAATGGACACGGCGGGAGAGTCCCGTCTCTGGGAGGGTTTTGACATTGTTTTTGTTTCCAGAGTTCCCTTCGGGGTGGTCGGCGAGAGCCGCGACAGAACAGATGTTACGGCGTCGGAGTATTTGTTTGATTTTTAGAAGATGTAAAAGGCTCGAGGGGAAACCGGATGAATCCGGTCCCTCTCGAGTGTCTGTGGATCGGCCGTCACGTCGAAAGGGGCTTCGTTTAATGGCCGCTCCTCCGGGAGTGAGCGAAGACAGACTACACACCACACTTTTCATTGACCTGCATTGACGTCGCGGCGGGGTAAAGACGGATGGCGGCGCTCCCGACAATCAGGGTGCAACCGTGGCGCGGCATGCCGGAGCCATTTCCTGTCCAGGATGGAAGGTTTAGGGACTTTTTTTTTAACCATCTAGGTGGGAGGGGGGTTGGATGATATTTTACAAACATAAATATTATTCAAAGCTAACATTTCAACCTGTGTGTTCGTACAAAGCTAACATTACAACCTGTGCGCTCGTATAAAAGCTAACAGTACAACCTGTGTGCTCGTACAAAGCACACATTACAACGTGTGCGCTCGTACAAAGCTAACATTACAACCTGTGTGCTCGTAAAAAGCTAACAGTAAAACCTGTGAGCTCATACAAAGCTAGAATTGCTGACCAGCACGCTCATACAAGGCTGACATTTCCGACTTGCACGCTCGTATGAGCTAATTTTTGCTGACTTTGCGCTCGTACAAAGCTAGCTTTACTGACCTACATGCACGAACAGAGCTAGCATAAACGACCTGCGGCCTTGTACAAAGCTAACTTTACATACCTGCGCGCTCTTACAAAGCTAGCATTACCGACCTGGGTGCTCACACAAATCTAACGTTATCAATCTGCATGCTCTTACAAAGCTAACATTACCAACATTACCATTGCCATGTTTAGCGTTTAGGCGCTAATCGAGGGTGGAGGTCCTCCTGTGATACGTAACTCTTGGACGATATTTTGTGAATCAGTGTCCAGCCGGAGGTTTTATCCGTTTGGACTGCGAGCCAGACACAGTCATAATCCCACGCGTCATTACCCCACCCCCACCCTTCACCCTTCTTTACCCTCCGTCCGTATTCCCAAGGTCGTTTCTGGATATTGTTTTCGATGGCTACCAATTTGAGAGATGAGTGTTGCTGTGCGGGCGCGCGGCGATGGCCGATCGACCGACCGTCGTGCGATTAAATGGAGCTTGGATTGATTGTTTTTGGCGTTGGATAACGAAAAGGTTAAGTCCAGATGCACCGGAAGGCGGAGAGAGATATTAAAATTAGGGGCGGGACTCAATTTAAAAAAGTGCTCTACATGCTGACGGCCGATTGGTCGGTTTATCCGACGCCGACGTGTAGATTTTGTTTCTGGACTTGAACCCAGACATGCGTCTCATTGTTGGCTGGTGACATTCTGCTTGCTCATATTAGCAGTTCTGTTATCTTACACAGCAAGTCAGTAACGTTAGCAACCTGCGTGTTTGTAAAAAGCTGAAATTACCGACCTCTGTTCTCATACAAAGTAACATGATGACATTTGCTCTCGTACAAAGCGACATTACTGACTTGCATGTTTGCAAAAAGCTAACTTTACTGGCCTCCGCACTCGTACAAAGCTAACTTTACTGACCTGCGTGCACGTACAGAGCTAACATTACTGACCTCGGTCGCCATACAAATCTAACATTATCTATCTGCGTGCTCGTAAAACGCTAACATTACCTGCTTAGTACAAAGCTAACATTACAACCTGTTCGCTCGTACAAGGCTAACATCACAACCTGTATGCTTGTACAAAGCTAACATGACAACCTGTGCGCTTGTACAAAGCTAACATTACAACCTGTGAACTCGTACAAAGCTAACATTACTGACCTGCATGCTCATACAAAGTTAATTTTGCTGACTTTGTGCTCATGCAAAGCTAACTTTACTGACCTGTGCACTCGTACAAAGCTAACATTACCAACCTGGGTGCTCACACAAATCTAACGTTATCAATCTATGTGCTCTCACAAAGCTAACATTACGACCTGTGCACTTGTACAAAGATAATATCTCTGACCAACATGCTCATGGAAAGCTAACATAACCGACCCGCGCACTCCGCCATGTTTAGCGTTGAGGTGCTAATGGACGGTGGACGTGCTCCTGTTAGAAGTAAACTCCTTCACAATAAAGTACAATTGTTTAGACTCTTCCATCTGGAAGTTTCTTAGATTTAAATTTCCCTTCAACCAGCATCCCCCCATCAGCCTCGTCTGTCACGCTAACGCACCCTTAGCGTCGGCGTCATCTGGAACCGGTGGTTTCCCCGGTGCAAATTAAAGTGCCTTGATTTTCTTCGCACGCTCTGCGAAGACACCCCTGCATTAAAATGGAAATTTTCCCCAGACCTCCACGTTCATTAACGTGCTTCCTCTTCCTCCTCCTCCTCCTCTTCTCCTCTTGCAGTTCGCTACCTGCTGAGGAACAACGTGAGCCCGGACCTCTGCAACGAAGACGGCCTCACCGCGCTGCACCAGGTGAGACTCGCCGGCTGCACCGTTCTCAATCTCGGGTTCGACTCCGGACGACTTGGTTTCCATCAATTCAGTGCCTTTTCTGCCAAAATGAAACATAATAATAACAACAACAACAACAACAACAACAATAATAATAATAATAATAATAATAATAATAATAATAATGATAATAATAATAATAATGAGAATAATAATAATAATAATGATAATAATAATAATAATAATAATAATAATAATAATAATAATAATAATAATAATAATAATAATCACAATAATAATAATAATAACGCATAAAAATTTTCGTTCAACTTTTTAGGATGTTCATATGCTTTACGATATAGCAAAAATTAAATAATTTTTTTTTTAAGTTTTATTTTATTTGATTAAATTAATTGCGTTTTGAGCAGTGATCTGAACGTTGGTGAAGGGTGGCAGAGGATTCCATAGGGTAGGGGTTTGAGTATAATGGTAATAATAGCATTCTGGTTTGATAAATTACCTCATTGTGGCGCTCAAATGCCAGATGATGAAAAATCGGGTTTCCTAAAGGCCAAGAGGACGTCCTCGAGAAGAACACATTCTGAGCGGTCGTACTACCGGGATGTAAATGAGCTCCCGTCGCTAACGTGGGCCCCGCCGCGCGTGGCTACCCGCCAAACAAACTCATGAGCTAAGCTAAACTTATCGGAGCCTGGCATCGCAGCCGATCCCGCCCTCGTTGTGGAAATGTAATTACGGCATAATTAGTTTGCAGGGGAAGAGGTCAGGAGACCCGGGCAGCGGGGGTGGTTGGGGTTTTGCGACATGAAAAAAAAAAAGGAAGAAAGATATTCTCATAGCGGTTAGCGCTTCCTCTTCGCGGGGGAGAAGGTCCCTGGTTGGATTCTGACCACGAGCATTTCTGTGTGGATTCCCCATGTCCTCCCCATGGGGTTCCCTGGGTTCCTCCCACCGTCCAAACACATCAATCAGAGACCCTTCATGGTCCAGACGTGCGAATGAGAGACTGAATGGTAGCTGGTGTCCACGTGACGCGTGAATGAGAGGGCGAATGGTTGCACGTCTCCATTTGTGGACCTCTAATCGACTCCTTCGTGACCCTCACCTTCACAAGCACCTCAGATAATGAATGAATTAATGTATTTCTAATCGGCAGAGAATTAGCTCCGAATAGGAGCAATCATTCCGATTTGATGAAGCGCTGATAGAGGAGAACCGGCCCATTTATGCTTCCTAATGACGGCCATTACTGGTGTCACCATAAATTCTAATTTCCTTCAAACCCCTGTTTTTTTTGTCTCCTTGAATAAATTAAATAATGTGATGTGCGTCATCACATGACGTCATCGGGAATCTGATCGGGCCGCTTCGCTTCGGATTGACCGCATTCACGGTCCTGTGGGCAGCCCGCTAACTAGCTTAGCGCTTGTCTCTCTGAATGTTTCCAAATGACACCCCCCCCCCCCCCCCCCCCCCCGAAAGCGGATGGCAACCAGTGGGGGGGGCGGA
>CAAKHD010005200.1:3477-16895 GCA_901007705.1 Fistularia tabacaria | reverse complement strand
CCCGCCGGTTGTGATGGGGCCCCGGGTTTTTCCTTGCCCCCAAGCGTTGCCCATCTTTTTCCCCCCCCCCCCCCCCGCGCTCTCGCCGATGAGTCGCCGCCCGACCTCTGACCCCGCCGGCGACGAGGCTCCGGATCTACTTTGGTACTCCGACATGAAAACAAACAAACAAACAAAGCGGTTCGGACAACGAGGACCTGAACGCGACCTGGTCGGCTTCAAGCCTCTACACGTCAGAAGGCCCTTTTCGCATGTTTTCGTCTCACGATGTGGAACATCGTTCTGACGTACACGAACGGCGCCCTTCTTCTCCCTCTCGCTTCTTGACTCACTTTCGGCGCAGACTCATTTATTTCTCCGCCTCGAAGACGACGACGGGGAAAAACGTCGGCGGCGTATCCGGGACTTTGGGGGTCGTTATAAAAAAGGGAAAATGTCGGCAAACACGTCTGCACCAATTGAGTTGACGCGCCGGTCGTCTAGCCTCTGTCTCTTCAAGCCCCGATCAATAGCTTCTTTGGATCCCCGTCGTCAAGATCATAATGAACTTAGTCTTAATGAACTTTTTCTAAATAGCTTTCTTTTCTTTTTTTTTCTTTTCCCCGCACTCTTGTCGCTCTCTTTCATTCTCGTAATTTTCCTCCCCTTTACAACCCCCCCTTATCTCCTCGCTCCCTATTGATTCCCCTCATCTGTGACTGTTGATTTGCCTTAATGATGACATTCGACGCAGTATGCTAATCAGCCCAAATGGTTCCTCCGCCGCGGGTCGTGGCGGATCCCCGGAGAGGCCGGGAGGAACCGCTACCGCCGCCTTCCGCCATTTGCATATCTGGCTTTCTCAGAGATCCTCAGAGCTTTTTTTTCCGCCAGACTGCGGGGGCTCACCTTTAGCCGAGCGCTAACCCAGTACCGCTGCTCTCGTGACACCGGGAAGCACTGTACTGCCAGCGATACCGAAGGGATCACGTGACAACGCGGTTCCATTAGCGCCAGGATTTCGCAACACCCGGGAGTTTTTCCTTTCTTTATATCTTATTTATAGCGCTGGCGGCGGCTGAATGCGCCTGGAATGGGAAACGTGTTCCTCTATGTGATGTATACACTTGAGAGTGACACGCGGAGACAGCTAACGCTGCTATTTATACACGCCGTTCCGCAACGCCGCCGCCAACCACCGGGTTACGGACCAGCGATCTCCCCCCCGGAACTTTCCGGGGATGTTTTCGCACCGGTCGCCTGATGAGGGCGTGCAAGCCCGTGACGGAGGATCGGGAGGAAATATCAATAATCCAGCAGGAAAATTTTGGATTTAGCTGCTGGCTGTTTGCAGGTCAGGCCGGTAGAGAGGTTTAAAACCGATTTAAGTTGATGACAATCTTAAGGGATTCTCTCTCCAAAGCGAAAAAAACAACCCAAAAATTAATGAATTGATTAAAAGTGATAGTTTTTATGTGATAACATTTTCTAATTTCATATTAATCAACATCAATTGTTGATCATTTTTATGATATGAGAGGGGTGAATGGTCTGATATCTCCATATGACGTCAGAATGAAAGAGCGAAGCGTTGTCTGTCTCTGACGCAGAGCTCAGGGAGACGATTTTCACAACGATTTTCTTAAACCTGAAAGTCTTTCCGGAGTTGCGGCGCTTCCGTCATCATGATCTCAAAGTATAAGGTGGTCAGTTTTTTTTCCCCAGTCTGAGGCTAACGACAATATCTATCTCCATTTGCACATTCACCGAACCCTTCTCAATTGGAAAAATAAAATAGAATTTTTTCAAATTCAAAACATAGCATTTTTGGAGGCCACTGGATATGTTTGAAATCAGATCTGCAGCTACTTGAGCCCAGAAGTCTCTGTTCATGGCACTGATGGTGTCATTTGAAAGAGGAATTTGGGATAACTTATCTTCGGCAGCTTTTCCCAGCATGATATTAACCATCTTCAGCACAACTGGTTTTATGAGTGTTTCCCTCGATGGTGTGCGGTTTTCCCTGCTTTGCCGCCATGTAAGCAGCTTCGTACGATGCTGGTGCTGGACTACAACTGCTCAACTTGCAAATCATGCAGATCGGACGCTGACTCCCATCCCCTTCCGTCATACATGTACGACCATAATCGGGGTTTCTCGTTTGTGTTAACACCTTTGTGACGTGTCCCTTACCAACGCGTCCCTTCTGCGTTATTGCAAATAAATTCCTGTAAACTCAGACAACTCATTGTTGTCTCGCTCCCTCAACCTAGAGATTTTTACCTCGACACCTTTCTGTCTTGACGACAATGTAACGCAATTAATAAACAATAGATGAGCTCTGAACACTACGGAAACAGGAAACCTGGTTGACCAACAATCACCAAAGCGGTATTCTTCTTTTCCTTTGGGCTTTTCCCTTCAGAGGTCGTCACAGTGAATCAACCTTCTACTCCTGACCCTATTCTCTGGATCCTCCTCCCTCACACCAACAACAAGCTGAGTATAAGAGGAGCCGTTTGCCAGCCCTTCAGGGCCAGCCTGTTGCCTCACGTCACGCCCTTCCTGATGTCTCACAGTTCCTCGCGAGTCCAACGTCTCGCCTACGTCCCAGCAAGTCCTTCACTCCTGGGTCCAGAGGTCATTGCCTCACCGGCTTCCTTGCACCTGAGACTCCTGACCAGCCTCCAGAGGTCTAAGTCTCGCCGGCTTCCCAGCAAGTCCTGTTGGAGTCCCCTTGCTCCTTCGAGTCCCCTTGGACTCCGGAGACGACCCGGACCCTGCACCGCAGGACCTCTTCGAGTCCCCTTGAGGTCCTGAGACGATCCCGACCCAGCACAGCCCTCCGTTCACTTTCTTAATAAGTCCATGAAAACACCTTACAACCAGGGAGTGTTCTTGCATTTGGGTCAGATACCTGCCAAAAAGTCATGACACCCTTCAAGATTTCCAGTCTGTAAAAATCTCTCTGCAGAAAAACTCGCCTTTAGATGTGACAGGGTAAGAAACGATCGTTTTCCACGAATCTTTTCCAAATCTTTTCCAAGTCTTTAGATGTACGGTCTGGGTTAAACCCCGCCTCTCTCCCCGATGCCAGCTGGAATTGGCTCCACCCACGATTATCAGTAAAGAAAATAAATGGGTTCTGTTGGGTTTTATCTAAAAAAAAACCAAACAGGAACAATAACAATCTCATCCCGATGCACGTACACATTATTTTACCGATATTTGTATTTTTAACTTTCTATAACGACTCCCGTCGACGATGAACGAATGAATGAATGGATGATCGTTCTTGCTTTGAGTTGTAACTCCAATTGAAACGAAGCCGCTTAAAACATCAAGAGATACACTAGTCACCTGATACCCGACCCTGCCGGCGGATCCATCTCCTGCGGCCGGCTGGTGAGGGAGATATGGCCACTTTGTCTGTCAATCAAACTCTCAAGCATTCTGTCAACCCCCCCCACCCCCCTTGAGGGGACTTGCTGTCTGATTGGCTCCCGGGCAGGTGTCGCCGCGGCCTCGACGCCATAAAAGGCTCATTCAGTCATCTTGGAAAAAAGAAAATTCACCTTCACGCTTCCTTCCCGTCGTGCATCCCAAACACACACTTCACTCGATATAAGGTCCTAGGGGAGTATGTGTGTGTGTGTGTGTGTGTGTGTGTGTGTGTGTGCATGTCAGAAAAGAAGGCCTCGGCTTGACGGACATCCAGGGACACATCGGTTGTTGTTGGATTTAATCAAAAACACATACAAAATAGAAATAAAAAAAATCTATATTCTCTATACAACTATAAATCTATATCAAATATATCAAAATATATAATGTAGTTGGACATTACATATTCTAATCGATAAAAAACATATATATGATGTCAAATGTATTATAATTTATAATATTATCTTACATGTGTAATTGTAATTGAATCAAAAATACATAAAACATAAAAATAATAAACTATTGCATCTCTATATTTATAGGTTTTAAGGTTGATTCGCTGTGCTTACCCTTGAAGGGAAAAGCTGAAAGGAAAAAAGAACTCTATATTTCTGTTGTAGAAAACATATATATATATATATATATATATATATGTATGTATACATCATATGTGCATTTAATCAAAAACTCATAAAAATAATAAAAAAAATAAATCTTTGTATACATTCAATGAATATCATATATTTGTATATATATATATATTTATATTCATATTCTATATGAATATATATATATATATATAAATGATCAGATTACGTTTATTAGATTTTGTAAGGAAAAAAAATCTCCTTATTTCTATCAAACACACACATATCTCTCTCTCTCTCTCTCTCTATATATATATATATATATGGGTTTTTTATCTATATTGGTTATTATATTTATATAATCATATATTACATGTGGATTAATCAAGAATTTTTGAAAATAATAAAAGCATTTCTTTGTATACATAAAACCAAGTTAATAAATAAATAAATAAATATATATTTGTATGTATAATGTATCATAAGACACATTATAATTTTATGTTTTTTATATTTTCTTTAATATTATAATATAGAATGTTAACATGTACATACACAAATGTACATATAATATAAAGATTCATAAATGAAATCGCAGTCACGATTCATGTCTCGCTTGACAGGAGAGATAGATTCCAGGAACAGCGATTCGCTTAATAAGCAATATCACACTCCTTGCAATTCTTCCTTCCAGGTTCTCCGGGTTTCCACCCACTGGCCCAAAACACCGCTGGACGATCCGAGCAGACGCTGAATTGCACAGATGAGTGAACGAGGAAGTGAAAAGTTTGCGCGTCTCGATATGAAATAAGAACGAACGGGTTCCCTTTGACCTGTCAGAGTGAACCCGGCCTGCCGTCCAATCACGGGACTCCCCCACCCCCCCCCCCCCACCCCCCCGCGTGGCCCTCGCTGCAGGACAAGCGTCGGAGATAATAAATGAACAAACCCTGTTTTTTTCACAGCGAGCCCAGATGTCCGGAGACTCCGGGTACCAACAAACGCGGAAACCGATGACATTGTTTTTTTTTTTTTAATTTTGTATTTTTCTCGGGCGGATTGTGAGAAAACACAAAAAACAAAAACAGAAGAAAGACATCTGGTCCGGCCCCCTTGTTGGTCGGCGGAGAAGTTCCAATTAAAATAAAAACTGGAAGAAAAGCCATACGGTTTTTAAAGATTGATACTTCCAGCTCCGGCACTTGGCCGTCCTCTAAGAATCGTCGCCGCCGGGCTCATATATAAAACCTTCGCTAGCTTATTAGCTGAGGTCGTCAAATGAACTCTCCGGTCGACGGAACGGGAAAACTGGAGTCCTTGCTTCAGGGCGAAACCCCCTGGCTACCAGGATAGATATTAATATAAATTAATCTGCTTTCGACTTTCTGAATCAATCAGACCGAAAGGAATCCACTCTGGATGAGCCTGTTGAAATGGGTCAGCTCTTGGCTTGTAACGCTCATGGTTGCAGTTTCGCAGGCGTCCAATAGGATTCCACCAATTACGCCAAAATAAATAATAATGAAAGAAAATAAGATAAATATAGGAAAAGAAGAAAAATAATAAGAAAGCAATAATAATTAAAGTAATAATAATAATAATAATAATAATAATCATCATCATCATCATAGCCATAGTCATAATCATAATCATAAAAATGAATAAAACTACTACCACTACTTCTACTGCTAATAATAACAATTTTTATTATGTTACAATCATATATTTTTTTTCTAAATGAATATATACAGTATATCCATCTTCTTCATCCATCCATCCATCTTCTGGCGCTTATCGTGCACTCAGGGTCGCGGGGGATGCTGGAGCCTATCCCAGCTATATTGTAATGATAATAATGACAACGACAATAATAATAATACGTATAATACTGCAACTACTAATTCTACAACTACTAATAATAATTCTTATTATGTTACAATTTTATTATTTTTTTTATTTATGTAAATTGTATCTATCTATCTATCTATCTATCTATCTATCTATCTATCTATCTATCTATCTATCTATCTATCTATCTATCTATCTATCTATCTATATATATATTAATGATAATAATGACGACAATAATAATAATACGTCCAATACTACCACTATTACTCCTACTACTACTAATAATAATGATAATCATTTTTATTACGTTACAATTTAATTATCTTTTGATTTATGTAAATTTTATATAGAAATTATTATGATAATAATGACAACAATAAAAATTAAACAAATACTTTGACTACTTCTATTACTACTATTACTACTTGTAATAATGATAATAATTCATATTATATTATAATTACATATTTTTATGTATACATTGTATACATATGCATATTTATTTTGATAATAATGACAACAGCAATAATAATGGTATAATAATCATACTAATAACAATACTTATAATACTAATACTACAACTACTAATAACTTTTATTATGTTTAATCTCATAATTTTATTTGTTTTTATATGAATTTGATACATTACTGTATCATATCAGCTGGAGCCATGAAACTGCTCTGCTGTTATTATTAGAAGCAGGTCATTATTACTGACCCTCATATTCAGACTGTCTCTATCTCACTCTCGCTTTTTTATCCCTCCGCCCCTTTTGTCTCGCTCTCTCTCTCTTTCTACGAGGCAGAAGGCCGCCCGCTTTGAGCTCGGATCTGTCCGAGCTTTCTGCTCCGGTGAAACCGTGATTTGGTGGTGAGAATAAAATCGGACCTTGCCGTAGCAAAGCCCTTCACGCTGGACGGCATTCGCCCTTTCCTTCACCCACCAAGCTAGTTCCAGCAAGACCCTTCTGAGGTGCTGGATCACCGGCGCTGATGGACGGGGGTTGTTTCCGGTGGTGCCGGAAGTATGACATCAGGGCGCGCATAGTCCCCAGGGGGTTCGCAGGCGATGGGAATCCGTGTCGGTCAGTGGGGCTTATTTCCTCTCCTGCTCCCCCCCGCGCTCTCGCACAGCTGATTCATTTATTTATATCAGGGAGGGGGGAAACGTTCACGCACACATGAGGCCGCCATGGTGGTCCTGGAAGCGACTCGTGCAAATAAATACCTCAGTCCTACATTTTCCACGGGTGACATCAAGGCCGCGCGGATTTTTCCGACTCGCCGACAAAGCACTTGAAAAACAAAACAAAACAAAACAAAAAAAAAGGAGCGGGATTACATCTCATGTTCTGAGTTTAATGGCTGCAAAACAACGGATCCAATCAAAAGGCTGCAGACCACTCGATGTGTTTAAACGACGATGATGATAAAAGGGCGAATCTGTTTGATTTATCCGCCGGTTGCTGGGGAAACAAATAATTGTAGACCAAACAGAGTAGATTTTCCCCGCTCAGGTCAATGAATGTTTCTCTTTCACTTCCTGTTTCTATAGTGGCTTATCCTGATACAGAAAAGAAGCTCCAGAAGCTTCGTGTTTACGTTTGAAAGTGAGCCTGCAGGCCACCGTCGGTCATTTGCAAGCGTGAGAGTCTGTCTTTGATTGACAGCTGTCAGTCACTCAGTCAACCGCTCAAATCCCGCCTTTCATTCATGTCCGTCATTTCATTCTCCTCTTGAAGCATACCGGGGAGCAGAAAGCGAACAAGCAACTGGGACACGTGCAGATACCGATGAAGGGAACCGGAAGGCATTCGGTACTTCCCAGGCGGGATCGGGTGACCGGTGTGGAGGCTGCGGTGGCAGGAAGACGATTGGACCAGGAACTGAGGGGCGTGGCTTCACCGAGTGAGCAGGTGAAACCTACCGGCAATCAAAGAGAGGGCAAAGCAAACAAAGACTGGGAGTAAAATGGGCGCGTGGCAAATAAAGACTATCCAATAAGAGATTCTGAAAGTAAGTAAACAAAAAGTCAGATATCTCAAATCAAGCAAGATAAGGTCAAGAATGACGGAGCCCAAAAACTGGAACTCAAGAGGCCACCATCGAAACAAGCCTTCAAGACCTGGAGCCACAAGGTAAGGAGTCAAGTTTTTGTCTCTGGTATACCCAGGCTACCGTGGTGACTGCAGGGCTATCTTCATTTCTAGTAGTCCACATCGGTCACGGATGCAGGTACTGCTTCACACGCACTGCTGACTTTTATGGACTCGAGTGACAAAAAAACAATGGGGCAATAGCTACATATTAGCATTAGCACTCAAGGGAACTTTATTTGATGACGAGGGAAAAAACTGAACAGGTTTTCTGTGACAATACAGATTTGTTTATCATTCCACTGAACTCTCTCGCCCTCCATGTCCGTGACCCACAGGTGGCGTGGCTACGGTGACGGGATCCAGTCTCCGGTCCATCCGGCCCCCGCGCTCCGTGCTCGTCCGAGCCCGGTAAGTCCATCTGCCTCTCGCGCTCATGAAGGGGGGGGGTTAATGTGATGCTACTCCCGGTAAAAACATGGCCGACAAAAGCGAAACAAAAAAAACAAACCTTTATGCGTCGCCACTCGAACGGCTTTTATTCTATTCTCGTAGCGCGGCTTGGCCTCGTGCCTCCTCGGTGTCCTGTTTTCTATTGGCTTTCAAAAGCCACCGCCACCGACGGGGTCGTTCAGCCGAGCGGAGCTTCCCGGGGTTGCTTATGAAGGACAGATTATCCATATTTAACCAAAGGAGCAGAGGTGTGTGTGTGTGTGTGTGTGTTAATGAGTTCGATATCATGGCAAGTGCAACAGAAGAAAAGGATTTTTTTTTTTTTTTGAAAATCCAACTTTAATAAAACCTGATTAACTTAATCAAATAAGAGATGGGGGGGCTTACATGAGCCGTATTTTACAAAAAATGTTATTTTTAATATACACACACATATCTCTCTCATATATATATGTATATATATATATATATATATATTTATTGCTATTACAACGCGGCAGTGTTTCTTTTCCTACATTTTCTGAATCACTCCATGTTCTCCTGTCTGGGTTGTCTCTTCGTTGTCATGGTGAGGGTGACTGGTTGTATCTCTGTGTACGACTTGCCTTTTTTTTTTATTTTTTAAATCCAACTTTAATAAAACCCCATTTACTTAATCAAATACGAGATGGGGGGGGCTTACATGAGCCGTATTTTACAAAAAATATGATTTATATATATATATATATATATATATATATATATATATATGTATATGTATGTATGTATCAATATGTATATATTTGAAGGTCTGTTTGTTGTGATTACAACTCTGTGCTGTTTTTTCCTACATTCCCTGAATCACTCCTGTTCTCCTGAATGGTTTTATGTCCTTTTATGACGTGTGATCGACAGAGTGATTGGTTGGATTTATCTATGTGGCGTTTGAATGAGAGGGTTGTCTGTCTCTATACGTGGCTCTGTGATCGACGGGTGATTGGTCCGGGCTAAACCCCGCCTCTTACCCAACGACAGCTGGGTTTGACTCCTCCCCCTAACCACGCTTCCACAACACGAATTTTAAGTTTGTGTTTGTTTTCTCGCTATCGTTCGTGCATCTGATCGGATTTGCGCCAAAGCATGTCAACCAGGGGAAGGAGGGTTCCTGCGCTGTGATCGGTCGGATTTCATCCAGGCGGGCCGCTCGGCTTTCAGCGACATAGTTTGAGCCGGGAGATCGTTCAATGGCGACGTGGAAAAAAAAATCGCCCGCCGCTTAATTTTTCGGACACTTTTCGGACTTTTTTTCGCCGTGAGCCACCGGTCAACTGGCGCCGGCGCGGTGCGGAAACTGCTGGAAGCACTTATGTCCAGAAAAAAAAATAAAAAAAGAAGAAGCTGCAGCTGGTAGAATTTGCTGAATTGACCTTGTCAACCGTTGCCGGATCCGTCAAGAACTGAGCGGAGGGGAAAATGAGGAAATGGCGAGCATATGGACGTCTCCTCAGCAGGGGCGACCTCCATTCCCTCCGGCTTTTTTCTTTTTTCCACAAGCTTTTCCTTTGTTTTTTTTTTTTTTTTTTTTTTTTACATCTTTTTTATTTTTTATTTTTCCCCTCCCAGATACGGGAAAAAAGAAAACAATAACGCGATAGAACGGCAAACGTTTCGCGCGCTCACCCCGTCACTCGGGAAAACACTTCCACGCCCTGGATCTTTGTGCGCTCGGAGCGGAGCAGTGACATAGCAACCGTAACCAAGGGCCCACGATGACGCTTCTACATCACTAGGTTTTTTTTTTTTTTTTTTTATTTCGGGGGGCGGCGGCGGCGGCGGTGGAGGGGGTTGTAATTGCTGGATGTTCCGCCGTCGGAGAGCGGACAGCGGGGCCGTTAGATCGCCGCCGCACTTGAGAGGAGCGCAGAAATCAAACATCGGCCCTCATCTGGAACTAAATGACCCCCCTCAGCTCCTCTTCCTCACCACTCCGCACCTTCTTCATCTCTTTGTCTCCCTTTCAACAGGCCTCCTCTTCCCTGACCACCTTTTCTCCCCCTTTTTTTTTTTTTCATATTCCCCCCCCTTTCCCCTGACCCACCACCACCACCTGTCTTTCACTCCATCACTTCCTGTCATGTCAACCCCCCCCCTCCACACACACACACACACACACACACACACTCCACATTTATTAGATTAACCGGCGCTCGGGGGAAAATTAGTCTTCATCTGAGTTTGACGCTACATTTCCCATCTGACATTTTCAGGATGATCTAATGATGCGTGATCGTTGAACGCGGCAGTTTCGCAGGCGTCCGCCAGGATTCCACCAACCTCTGAAATTATGATCAAGCTGTCATAGCTAAAGAATGATAAGAACCATGATAATAATAATATAATAATAATAAAACACTACAAGATAAATATTGAAAAAGAAAAATAATAATACTAAAAAAGGGAAAAAAATAACAATAACAATAATAAAATATTATTAATAATAATAATAAGATTATATTTTCATATTATTATTATTATATTTTTATTATGACACCGACAATTATAATACTATAATACTAAAAATGCTAATCACAATACTTATCATACTACTTCCAAAACCACTAATACTAATAATGATCAATATTGCTTTTATATAAATGTTGATACGTTATTGTATCATGTCAGCTTGAGCCATGTAATTGTTAGCTTGACTGCTGTTGTTGTTAGAAGCAGGTCATTATTACTGACTCTCATATTCTGACTGTATCTTTCTCGCTCTTGGTTTTCATCTCTCTCTCTTTCTACGACACAGAAGGCCGCCCGCATTGAGCTCGGATCTGTCCGAGCTTTCTGCTCCGGTGAAACTGTGATTCGGTGGTGAGAATAAAATCTGATCTTGCCGTCGCGAAGCCCTTTACGCTGGTTTGATGCCACACTTCCCGTCTGAAATTTTCAGCGTGATCTAATGATACCTGATCATTGAACGCAACGTGGCTGATGGCTCTCACCGGATTCTGCCTGAACCCTGGTCGCTTCCAGGTCCAGCGCTGGTTGGTTCTAGGCCTGGTTCCGTCTGGTGCGCCTTTGTCCGATTGGATAGTGGACTAGCGTTGCTGAATGACGACGATCCCGTTGGGGTGCTCCCCTGATTCTGCTAGGTCACACCAGGTCCTTGTCTGTTGGGCTGCAGGTTACTGGTCATTGGACACCCGAGATCGTATCGGATGCTGTTCCCGATCAGCTTCTTCTGGATAAGACTGTGTGCAGGCTACTCCCATTGGGTCCAATCCTGTATGCACCAGGTACCATACTGGCTTTGCTGGGTCACATCGGCTCCTGGTATGTTGATAGTAGGTCACACCAGAGTTGCTGGTCAATGGATGCCAGGGATCATTCTAGATCCTGGATCGATTCTGGTCCTGAACGGTTTCATCTGGATTATACACTGTGCTGGTCTAATTGAGTCCAATCCTTTCGGTACTAGGTACCATAATGGTTCTGCTGGGTCGCACTGTGGGCACCAGGTACTATATTGGTTCTGCTGGGTCACAGCGGCTCCTGGCATGTTGGTAGTAGGTCACACTGGTGCTGCTGGTTCCTGGTTACGGGATGCCCGAGATCATACTGGATCCTGGACTGGTAGGTCCTAATCTGTGTCCTCTTTGGAAGACAGAGTGCTGACTAGTCCCATCAAGTGCAATCCTCTGAGTGCGAGGTACTATCCTGGTTCTGCTGGGTCACACTGGGTCCTGGTCTGTCGGTAGTGGGTCACACCAGGGCTGCTGGTTCCTGGCCTGGTGTCACTGGATCCTGGACTGATGCCAGTGGGTCTTGATCTGTATCTTCTGGAAAAGACTGTTTGCTGGTGCTGGCTAGTCGTATTGGGTCCGTTCCTGATGTGCCGGTTGCTATCCTGGCTCTACTGGGTAGAGCCAGGATAGCTCTACTGGGTAGAGCCAGGATAGCAACCTCCTACTGGGTCACACTGGGACCTGGTCTGTTGATAGTTGACCACACTGGGGCCGCTGGTTCCTTGTAACTGGATCCCCGTGATGATATTGGATCCTAGACTGGTGCTGGTGTGCGCCGATCTGTTTCTTCAGGCAAAGGCAGCGCCCTTGCGCTGGTTTGTCCCATTGGATCCAGTCCTGTTGGTACCGGAGACTATCCTGGTTCTGCTAGGTCACACTGGGTCTGTTGATAGTGGGTCTGCAGGTGCCAGGTACTATCCTGGTTCTGGGTCCTTAATTACAGTGCTGGAAAACTCCTGTTACAGGGATCCTACACTGCTGCAACTGAAGGGTACCATCCCAGTTACACTAGTTTCCAGAGAAGCAGCCAGCTGGTCCTCAATGGCGCCATTCTGGCCCGCACAGTCGTGTGGTCAAACTAGGAGTTAACGTGAAGGTCGCTCAGGAAGCGACTTGAGCCCGACCTCAGCCCGGCTGTAACCGGCAAAAAAAGACAGGATCCCCAGCCAAGCAAGGCGGCAGGAAGTGATGTATGAGCTCGCCGCGGAGCAGCGACACATTACGATCTTCCCCGTCTCGCCGTAACTCCGCCGTTTCCTCCATATTTTAATTGCGCATGCCGCGACTCGTGCCTCCCGGGAATGTAACAGCCCAATAAAAGGCTCCGCCGTCAAATCATAAATCCCTCGCTAACAGTCGGGATGATGGTCCGCCGGAGACGCCCGGCCGTGCCGAAGTTACGGCCCCGCGGTGCGTGACAAAGGGCCGCCGAGACGCAGGATACACCGGGAGGCGAGCGTTGTTGCCCTCCGAGTGCTCGTAACAACGGCAGCCTGAACAGGCACATAAAAAATAAACAATCTGGCAGGAGGGAGGCGCCGTTTCTTTTCTTTTTTTGCCTTTTGTTTTCTTGGACGGGCCAGATGAAGCCACATGAGGAATCCCCCCCCCCCCCCCCCCCCCCCCCCCCCCAAAAAAACACACCTCCCCCTTTTCTCTCCCCCCACCCCCCAAAAACCCCACACAAAAAAAAAATGCCCGTGGGGGGGGGGGGGGGGGTG
>CAAKHD010005198.1:32215-42788 GCA_901007705.1 Fistularia tabacaria | reverse complement strand
GGGGGATTAGTGGGCGGAAAAGGGGGGGGGGGGGGGGGGAAAAAAAAAAAAAAAAGGGGGGGGGGGGGGGGGGGGGGGGGGGGGGGGGGGGGCGCAGACAAGGGAAGGTCAGAGTGCACAGGAAGTGGAGAGGTTTCCAGAACTCGGCCGGAGTGAAATCTGCCGCTGTTTTTTTCCATTCTCCGCGCTGTAACCTCGTTCTCGGCCGGGCCGCCGTCTGGCCGCGCAGATCACAAGACCGTTCCCATGCAAATTAGCGATACGTGTCTATGAAGAAAAACGAAAAAAAAGGAATAGGACGCGTTTGTTTGGGCGACTTGAGGAAGGAAAACAAGTTCAAGAATGTTGTTCCTCTTTGCAGTGGTGATTCTTGATGTTGATACAGCGTGCTGTTTTGGGGGGGGATAGCTTTGTGAGATTTACTTTTGAGGAAGAAGAATGAGAAGAACTGATCTTTGGCATTCCTGAAATAAGATTCTCCTATCTGTAATGGAAATGTCCGTGGAGACAATAAAATAGTTTTTATTCAAAATAGCATACATCAATCTTGCTTCGATGGGAGGGCATTAACCTTTTGCATAAATAGGTGACTGAATCATACTTTTCAATCCTTCAGAAATTCGGCGTGTCTCTGTGAATCAGTTGAGAAGGGGAGAATAAACGTCGACACTTTAATCGGCGACAGCGAAGCCCACGTTATGCTCGAATCTTAAAGCCGCCATAAGAACAAGACACGTCGTCGTCTGTCATTGTTGTAAGAGCCCTGAATCGTCTTTATGATTCCGACCTTCCCGCCGGATTGGATGCGGGCCCGGGCTCTTTGTTGGCTAAGGTGATTATTGCAGTTGGCCCGAGCCGAATCAAATATTTTGACTTTTAAAACATGCAGAAAACTTTGGGGATTTGATCAGATTCAGTTTGCTCTCCGCTCAAAGCACGCTAATCCTTCTATCAATTCTATGACTTTTTTTTCCTTTGCTGATCACTATATGCGGTGCTCTAGTGGTACCATACGCTGCGTTGCACCATAAATAGCACAAAAACAGTTCTCCCCAAATGAGTCTTTTGTTTGTGAGTGTATTGTACTTCAGCCCAAGGCCTCCAATATGCATGTTGATAATATGTACTACTTTTTTGTCCAATTGTCCCCCATGGTTTAAGCCGGCCCAGAGTATCAATCACTCAGAAGTCTTGCCTTCTACAGATTCTTTCGGGAATTTTAAATACAATGTAGTCACTGAGACTGAGGCCATACCCATACCGTAACTAAGGGCTCACTTACGCTCAGGATACGTACTTAAATAGGTACGTCTGCCCACAGATTTCCTTTTCCCTTCCTGTTAACCTGCCTTACGTGGCCTTGGCATGTTGAGCAGTACATCCACTTGTGGGCAGCGCACTGGTCGGAGCTCACATCTACCTTCCGAGTTCCGTCTCGCACAGTAACAAACATGGCGACGGCAGGGGCAACGTGATAGTGTTCACTCGAAGAAAGAGCCATCGGAATACGTGGATGCGTGGACGGAGACTTCTTCCCCCGGGTTATACTGACGCCATGTTGTCGTCTTCTGTTCTTTCCAATGGTCGCACTTGATCGCAGCAACGCCCGCCCCATGACATCCGGCGGTACCGCTCTTTCTGCTGTGTCTGGCTAGCAATGCGCAAACTCCCTGAAAACGATTGAATTACGTACGAAATGAAAGCCGGGGTGGACGGAGGGCTTTGTTCGTACTTCACAAAAACGAGCCGTAAGGATGCACCTGCTCCGTTTTCTCCGGCAGAGTGGGGAAGGAAAATCTACTGAAACCTCGTTTTAGTGATTTTTGGATCGTATTTTCAGGCCTTGAGTGAAGCATTTCGAGATTTAATCCAGAGTTGGGTATTAAAGAAGCAGTTTGCAGCAGAGAATCAATTATGGCAGAGCAGGAATGTTCACATGTGATTCCTCATCGGTCCAAATTTAGGTTCTATAACTCAAGCAAGATTCATATTGATTTCCACAGGAAAAACGAACCCTACCAGTTTTCAGCTGCAACCATAGTGGACCAATAGCACGGTCTCAAGACTCCCCGGGATTGACGACTTTCAGGATATGCACAATAGCTGCTTCTTCCATCTTCATCACGATGCAAACATCGAATGCTTTTTAAGGACGACAGGGCAACAACTTGTAAAACGTATTTCGCTAATGGTCTTTGGATTGGTCAATGATGTGACAGCGCCTTGCTAAAAGTTTGCCCGAGTTGAATGGTCTCCGCTCGTTCAATGTTCTGAGACCGTTTTCCGTCCTCTTCAGCGACTGCACTTATCCCCGTCCAACCGGACGAAGACGGGCCAATCAAAAAAAGCAGCCGGATGGCAAAAAGAACAAAAACAACCGCAAACTCCAGTCCTTTGAGCGGGGATGGCGTGAATTAAACAACTTGTAAAAGGAGGGCTTTGACATTTCGCTGTGATATCATTCAATATAAACGTGGCCTCATTGCAGCTCTTCCTCTGAGGTGCTTGTTGGAATAACAAACCTCTGCTTACCTAACTTTAGAACATCATGGGAACCTTGGCTGATCCTTTTACTGCTCCAGAGGCCCCCGTCAGATCCAAGAACCGCTGCGTTGCCACCATTGTGCTCGGGCTAACTTCTAAGTCGTAACTTAAGAACTCTGTTGTTTCATTGTTTTGGAAAATTACATCTCAAACCATTGTGTCATTTCATCCGTTTAATCTTTTGGCGCTTCATACGTGGTACCAACTCAAACAGGATTACTCGGGAAAAAGGGACTTTCCAGATTTAGTTCCTGCGCTCAGCTCCGTGTGACCTTCTCAGGGGCTCCAAAGTGGAAAATTCAACCGACGCGGCCGTACTGTATGATCCACGCATTACAATTTCTTGTTTAATTATTAATGGGCGTATTGACCCCTTCATTATATTCCCCCCGCCGCCCAAGACTACCTTGACTTGAAGTAGAGTTTGAAAAGATGTGGCACTAATGAAGGTTACATTTCAACACGCGAGCGGTGGAAGCTTGTTAATAAGTGACCAAGACCTCCCCAACCTTCCACCTGGCACAGGATACTTTGCACAGAGAATAATTTATAACCCTGCTCTGACAGCGTTAATGTGGACGGCAAATTCCTGCGCGCTTTAAGAAGTGTTTGGAATCTCTCCTGCCAGGACGTGCAGCGCAGAAGCTGCTTCGTCTTCAGTTAGTCCTCCTCCTCCGTTCTTCAGCCCGCTAAAATTGTCAACCGATTTGTTTTTGCTTCGGAGATCATATGCTTCCCCCTCACTCACCTTTGGCTCTCCATGATTAGTCACTACGTACGCTAACTTCTAAAAAAGCGTCACGCCTCTTCACGCTTGACATCCGACAAACACGCTTTTCTAAATGCGAAGATCCAGCGGTACATTATGACCGCAATAAACGATTGATTATCGGTCAGATGAGGAGCTCGTTGCGTTCCATCACCGGCAGCAAGAGACAAAACATGTTTTTTTTTTTTTTTTTTTCTATCCAGCACGTAGCGAGACGTTCGCTTCTTGTAGCGTGGAGATGGGCGGAATTTAAAACCCCGGCCACACACCGGGGTCGGGAAAACACGGGACGACGGACGGCGACACGGCTTCCGACGGGGTCACTGAGTTAAACTGAAACCGCGATCGCTATTTTCACCTGCGAGTTGACATCTTGTGCGCCGTGATTGTGCCTTATCTCTCTCCCTCGCTCACAGGCCTGCCCGCTCAGAGGTTGCCAGACTGTCTGTCAGCCTATGGCCTCGTCCCTCAGGGGACAAAGCTCCCGTTCTTCCTGGGGAAAGCCCCCACCCTGCCGGAATTCTCCTCTCGCCTACGGGTGCAGGGCAGGCAGGGCGGGAGGGAGGTAGAGGGAACATAGAGGAGATTTAGGTTTGACCATTTATTTCAAAAGAGTTATTTCAAAAGAACCCCCCCCCCCCCCCGATGAAGCTAGCGTACGGTGTAAGCCGGGGATGCTCACGCTTTTTCAAGCGTGCGAGCTGCTTATAAAATGACCGAGTCAAAATGATTTACCGGGTGGATAAAGAAAGCAGGGGGCTCAAAATTGGAGGCAACTCGCTGACTAACTTGTTAGCTTTGCTGCACCTAGCGCCGTTGTCTGCGCATGTGCGTTGACCTAAATGTCGGAAAAATTAGCTTGCCATCAGACTGGCTGCGCTGTGTATCAATCAAGTGACGGGCTGGATGAAAGGCTGACGTCTGTTTTTTTTTTTAATGTCATGTGATCTACCAATACTATGCGATCGACCGGTAGATGGCGATCGACGTATTGAGCGCCCCTGGTGAAAGCCAATCCGCAGCGCCTTTGAACCCCCCCCCCCCCAAAAAAAAAAAAAAACTTTTTGAGCTTGACCTTTCCTTGTCTCGGTGGAATTACAAATTTGGAGCATTGATTATGATGCGGTGTTGGCCCTCTTTTAGATGAACCCATCGGTCCGATCTGACCAGAGAAAAGCATCGGAGGGTGGGGGGGGGGCAGGCAGAGGGGGAAGAAACTTCTGTGTCGAATTGGAGTGAAAACTTAATTAAGGGAGGCGCAGAGTGAAGTGACAGGGCATCACTTTGTGGAGTCGACTTCTAAGCCGGATGGATCCGGAGATACCGTCGGTTGGAAAGCCCTATTGCTACATACGGTCCGCTCGAAAGTCCTTGAACGCGGTATCGACCCTTCGAACGCTTTTGTAGCCCAGGAGCAGTAAATTACTGTTTGTCATGTCCTAGACCTTTTATCTGCCAAAGGTGACCCCTGTCAAGCTGTATCTTCAAGCACAGCCCCTGTCAGCGACCAAAGGCATACCTCTCCTTCGTGTTTCTTTCAGGAACCAATCACGGATTATTTGTATCGTAGTTCTCGGAACGACATGACGTTTTAGCCGTCCTCGTTCCAAGTACAGCACAAGCATCAACACGGGATCCGTTGGAGTTCCACCGGCCGATCATTTTTCAAGTCGGACGTGATACCGAAGAGGTATGCGTGACCGTGCCATCCAGACGACTCACACTTTGAGCCGAGTAAAAGAGAAACTCCATAAAACACAAAGGAATTGCTTTGAAGTGAAGTAGCTGCTATATTCATATTAGCCGTCCAGACAATGGTTTCCATCGTAGTCTATCGGAGCATCTTGCGGCGCCTTCGGCAGTCGGGCATGGAAGTGCTTCTGATAGCCTACAAACGTACCTCTATCAGAGGTGGTGATGATGTGAGGCAGGAATTCTAGTCGTATCATGTGCCGGCGCGTAAAAAAGCAACAACGCAACGGGTTTGACCGGATCGCCCACCGTTTGCTACCCGCGCGGTTCCACCAGTGCCGGAGCTTCTCACTGGAAATGAACGATAATGCGTTTCATCGATCGGGGGGGGGCAGGAACGTGTCCTTCGGTACCTCTGAACTCATTTCTACAGGGTAGCACTTGCTTGTCACGTTGCACCAGAACAAGACGAAGCCGAGGCTGGACCAGTGCAAGTTTCGCTTTTAGGTTTCAACCTTTGCATGATTGTGTAAGATTTCTGTGTAAGAGGGTGAATGTTTGCGCGTCTACGTGACGTGTGAATGGTTTTACGTCTCCAGTCGTGGCCCTGTGATCGATCCTCGGCTTCTTTTTTAAAATTTTTTTTAAGAAAACACTGCCGTTCCCCCGTAGAGCCCGAGAGGTAGTTCATGACTGGATGAATTTTGACTTCACCTTTTTTAAATGCAGCCACTTTTATCAGGCAGGCTGGCGGTTTTTGACCGTGTTTGTTTTTAGGAGGGACTTAAATGAGTGTCGTCAGATGAACTGAAAAGGTCTTTTTACGTCGTCGTTTTGCACGTCAGGGAGTGCCAACCGAATTCTGTCGTCCTGCTGGATCACATACAATTACAATGGTGTTTTAAAGCCGTTTCCGAAGCTTTAAAATGCGCTCTTTTGTCAAAGAGATCTATGGTACGGCTACACTGCTAGCGCCTCTTTTAGCAGAGTGTAAGTGATCTTCTTTACAAAAGACCAACCTCAAAAATGATTCAAGCCGGTTGCGCCGAGGGAAGAATGGAATAGAATAAAGAGCCTGGAGATTGTATTTTACGATTCAAGTCACTGGCCTGTCGCCCCTATCAACAATGGAACTGTTAGCTCTTCGTGCCGGGGATGAAAATCTTTCAAATATTGAAAAAGCCATCATGACTTTGGACGTCTACTCGCAGGTGGGGCTCCCTGCTGCCGTCTCTGTTTCTTCTTGGACAGCGGCGGCCGACGAGAAGCTAACGCTCAGGCCTCTCGGTGGACGTGGTGCGAGGTGACGGCGGAGGAGAACAGTTACCCTCTTTTCGAACAGAGGGTCGCCAAGTCAAGGCAGATATGAATCACACGGCGCCGAATCACGAATCGTCAGGTGACGCAGGTGTGGACCACGCTCCTCGAGGTGATTGGAAGAAACCTGACGCTCCCCCATGAGCTAGCGCGTGGCGACAGCGGTGAGGAAACGCCGCCTTTTACCTCTGGTGGATCGCGGCTCAATGCGGGCGGCCTTCTGCCTCGACCGGCGGAAGGAGAGTGTGATGGAGCGAAAGTAGATCAAGCCACGACCGCCCGAGAATCTGAGAAACCAGAGAGTCCAGGGGGCCTCGGGAGAAGATCTGAGGTTGATGTTATGGCTCAGGGGCTAGCCTAGCGCTAACGTTAGCTTTCCGAAAAAGGTATTTTAGCCTATACTTAAACAAAAAGAGGGCTGAATCACCCGGCTACTGTTTTTCTTTTATTTACTCGGCACTTTTGTCTCTTCAGGGGAGATGTGTTTAGAGACGAAATGGCGCGGAATCAGACATCGGGTCAACCGCAGCGTCGAATGCTACGTCCGACTCATTCCGCCGTAACCGACTTCCACGGCGCGTTGGAAACACCGCAGAGCGAGAAGTCACACAGAATAATGGGACCTTGTCAGTGAAGACGGCTCTCCTCAGCCGTGAAAGTAACTTTTGTGCGTACAAACCGGGAAAACTGCTCAGAAATAGAAGCCTTTTAATAGAATCCATACAAAGAAACCAATTAAAAGTACGTCGCCGGCGATGCCATTCGACCGTTGCCGTCTGTGCGTTGTACAACTTCCCCGAAGCGCGACGGCCATTTCGCTTGAAGTGGCGTAAGCGAAAGTTCAGCGAAAAACATCTCCATTCTGGATTTCAGCCGGTCCCGGCGCTCCCAGCGGCTCGAGCCGACGCTGCGAATTAGCCTGCGTTTTGCACAGCTCTTATGAAATCCAAATAGCCCCGAGGCTCGGGTTAATGACGTGAGAATCATGTCGGAAATACCCAAGACTGTGTCTTTGTCCGCTCCGGGCATCGCCCTGCGCGTTCAGGTAATCTCGTGTGAAATCAGCAGCGTGAAGATGCCCCGCGGAAGGAATCCCTGACACCGGGGATTATCGCCCAACGGTTCGCGGCCGTTGACTCAGCCCGTTACCAAACTCCTATTTAGCTCTGCCGCCGGTCGTGACGAGTCACGTCCCACAACCGACGCACTGTTGTTCCTGAACAAGAGACAATGCCAGACAAACACGGCCCCGTCGCCACGGCGACCTGTCGCTGTGTACTCCTTTGCTATCAGCAGACGTCGCCCGGGCAAGACTCATCCCGTCCCGATACCCAGCGCGTTATCCCTGGGAGGAAAAGGTCGATTTCCTGCTTTGTTCCACACTTTCGCGACACCAGATAACACAATACATCTACTTCTTTTTCCAAAAATTCCAAAAATCCCCGTCGTGCCAGCTCCACCGCTTTCGCCCGCGCTTGGGTTCTGAGCCCGGCCCGCTCGCTTCTCGAACTGTTCCCGCCTCATGTGGCTAATTTGTAGCGAGGCCGCGTTTCCCGCGAAAGAGGCTGTCTGAGGGATGCACTCTGCCGCAGCTCAGGAGGCAAGAAGAACGGCGGCTGTGCGGATTCAGAGCGCAGAGGAGGCATTGTGAGGGCAGCCATGTCACTGCGGAAACGCATGAACACACACGAGGCCGCGTTGATTTATCATAACATTTGCGCGTCCCTTTTTTTTTTTTTTTTTTAAAGCTGCAAGCCTCTGTTTTATGCGTTTAGCCGTCCGTCCGAGTCAGAGAACGGGCAGATTTTCTATCTGGCCATCTCCGTTGGGCCTGGCTCTCCCCGTGTGTTAATCCGGGAAAAACAAAATAAATATATATCTACCTGCGTTCGGGGCACGAAGATATCAGCTTGGCTGCGATGAGGAAACCCGACTGTTTGGACAACGGCTCCGTCCCGTCTTAAAACACAAATCCGGGTCTGTT
The DNA here is from genome assembly GCA_901007705.1 of Fistularia tabacaria. Lineage (NCBI taxonomy): Eukaryota > Metazoa > Chordata > Actinopteri > Syngnathiformes > Fistulariidae > Fistularia > Fistularia tabacaria. The sequence continues at coordinate 34,482 of CAAKHD010005198.1, read as the reverse complement.
TTACACGGCTAACATCAGCAGATGAGCGGAGAAATTATTATTTTTTTTTTAGCTTTTTCTCGACCAGCCTGAGCGCAGGAGCGGCGTCACAGATGAATGAACGAACGTTTGCTCACCGCCTCTTTTCTACTTTTCTTCTGTCATTACCGATCCTGTGACGTGAACAATCTTCAATTGACCTTCATCATGCGGGTGAGGCAGGATTATAATTCTTATTAGCGGTGGCTAATGAGGCCTTTCGCTTTTTACAAAAACGATTTATTTCTTTATTTCTCAGCACTTCTCCCTCTTATGAAGGGCAATATTTCAAATGTTTTTTTTTTTTTTAAACTTATTTATTCATTTTTCTCCTAATGCGCAACAGCGGACACAATTTAAATAATCCTGTAATTTTATTATGTATACATATATATACATATATATTTTTTTTTCTTAATAGGACGCTGCGATCGCCTCGACTTGCGGCCGTTTTAACATTCGATACAAAATAAAAGACTTTGCCAGAAAAGTTCTTTGGCAGCGGCTGAAGGTCTTTGCGGATGATTGGACGGGATAAATGCGCGCCCACGTGTGTGTGTGTGTGTGTGTGTGTGTGTGTGTGTCTGTGTGTGTGTGTGTGTGTGTCTGTGTGTGTGTCAACGCGCTTATTAACCTATTGCATGGCTAGACGGCAAACTAAACAGGACACGACAAAACAAACAACAGCGATTCCCTCGCTAATAAGAAAAACCTCGTGCCCAAACAGCGTCTTTCAAATAAAGAGAAAATAATAACCGCCTTTGCTGGCGCTCCCTCCGACTCCCGACGAATATATTCAAGCCAATCGGAGCGTATCTCCTCGCTTTCACCCCCAAATGTGTTTTAAATAGAAGGTGACACACGGCAGGGATGTGGAAATCCTCGCTTTTTCTTGAACTCGGCGTGAACTTTGGCTGCACGCCGCCCCGCGCCATATTGGATACTGTATCTTCAGCTCGCCTCGATTAATAATGTAGCGTCTCAGTGATTCATATCTCATTGTTTGCCGGGCGGCTGAGAGTTTTTCGAAGGTCGAGCGCACACACACACACACACACACACACACACACACACACACACACACCTTTGTCCCTGAGGCTTCCAACACTGTAGCGTCACCTTGCTAGCTCCCCGTGGTTGTGTGTCGTCTCACACTGGCGTGAAGACCGAATGCGTGTCCCCTGGATGCTCAACTCTGTGTGTGTGTGTGTGTGTGTGTGTGTGTGTGTGATTTTGCCTGCATAAAAAGAGAGCTTTGTGTGTGTCTGCGAGTGTGTGCCCGAGCTATTATCTGTAATCCGACTTTCGAGGGCCTCTTCTAGCCGGGCCCTGTCTATCATATGATAATGATCAACATTCTCCAGCGCCCCGCCTCCCTCGTCCGTCTCTCACACACACATTTATACACCTCTGCCGCTGCACACACACACACACACACACACAGACACACGCACACACACACACCACCTACACTTCCTGCCGGCCGCTTATACCGCACAATGAAGAGGGAGCCGTCAGCCCATTGGACGAGATAACGCGCGTCACTTCCTGGAAGAGCCGGGGGGGGGTTGGGGGAGCGGGGGCGTCCAGGTGGAAGTCGGGGAGTCGACCGGCCGGACCGGGGCGCGACAGAGATGCTAATCAGCGCCTGGAGACGCGCGCGCGCACACACACACACACACATGTACAAGTGATGCAACTGATCCAGCTCTTGACGGTTGCAATATTTCGACGCGATTTCAAGAGCGCGGCGAATGTGCGATGAAGGCCCGCTTGAATCGCACCTGTATCCTCAATCCGCATCCGCATGGGCCGAGCATGTGCATTTTGAAAATATGCCATCCCCTAAAAGACACACACACACACACACACACTCGCTCACACACAGAGCAGACAACACAACCTCTTGTGATGCATTCCTTTGTGACGTCAAACCCTCTGCCTCTGGGCTATGAGGGCTCAGCACAGGATGTCTGGGAGAGAGAGAGAGAGAGAGAGAGAGAGAGAGAGAGAGAGAAATGGCGAGAGACACAAAGGCCGAGACAACAAAGAGAGACAAACTCTTATATGGTTGTGTGAGAGACGCGACTGCTGTGTCGCCGCGTACGTGCGGCCAAGAGAAAAGATATTTTTCTCTTTGAGGGGAAAAAAAAAAAAAAAAACAGGGAGAGGGAAAAAAAAAAAAAAAAAAAAAAGGCCCCCCCCCCCCCACCTGTCGCTAGCCCTCCCCAGCCCCGCCCCCCCCCCCC
>CAAKHD010005193.1:140259-160203 GCA_901007705.1 Fistularia tabacaria | reverse complement strand
CTGCGACTAACCTTCATTCCTCTCCATGCCAGAGCAAACCTCCACCTCTCAAGATTTTCCTCAACCTGTTCCCTGCTATCACTACAGATCACAATATCATCTGCAAACATCATGGTCCATGGAGATTCCTGTCTAACCTCATCTGTCAACCTGTCCATCACTACTGCAAACAGGAAGGGGCTCAAATATTCTCTTCGGTCTTCCTCTAGCCCTCCTGCCTGGCAGCTCTAATTCCAGCATCCGTCTATCAAAATGTTCACTATTCCTCCTCTGTCCATGACCGAACAATCTCAGACTGGCTTCTCTGACCTTCTCTCCAAAACATCTAACATGTGCTGTCCCTCTGATGGACTCTATCCTCTGATGAACCTATCCATCCCCCGTCACTCCCAAAGAGAACCTCAACATCTTAATCTCTGCCACCCCCAACTCTGTCTCCTGTCTTTTCGTCATTGTCACTGTCTCCAAACAATACAGCATTGCTGGTCTCACCAAAGTCTTGAACACCTTTCCTTTCATTATTGCTGACATACATCTTTTGCATATTACCCCTGACACTTTTCTCCACTCATTCCAACCTGCTTTCTTTACCTCTTTCCCATACTCTCCATTGCTCTGGAGTGTTGACCCGAAGTACTTGAAATTGTCCAACTTCTTGATCTCCACTCTCCATAGCCAACCGGGTTTCTTTCGTTCACACACATACTGTATATTCCGTCTTACTTCGACTAACCTTCATTCCTCTCCTTTCCAGAGCATACCTCCACCTCTCAAGATTTTCCTCAACCTGTTCCCTGCTCTCACTACAGATCACAATGTTAACTGCAAACATCATGGTCCATGGAGAGTTTTGTCTAACCTCATCTGTCGGCCTGTCCATCACCACTCACCACTGCAAACAAGAAGGGGCTCAGAGCTGATCCCTGATGAAGTCCCACTCCACCTTGAACTTCTCTGTTACACCTACAGCACACCTCACCACTGTCTCACAGCGAGCATACATGTCCTGCACAAATCTAACATACTTCTCTGCCACTCCAGACTTCCTCATACAAAACCAGAGTTCCTCTCTCGGAACCCTGTCGTATGCTTTTTCTCGGTCTACAAAAGCGCAATGTAGCTCCCTCTGATCTTCTCTGTACTTCCCGATTAGCATTCTCAAAGCGAATACTGTATCTGTAGTACTCTTTCTAGGCATGAAGCCATACTGCTGCTCACAAATGCCGACTTCTGCTCTCACTTTAGTTTCCACTGCTCTTTCCCATAACTTCATTGTATGGCTCATCAACTTTATTCCTCTATAGTTACTGCAATTCTGCACATCCCCCTTATTCTTAATAATGGGCACCATCACACATCTCCATTCCTCAGGCATCCTCTCACTCTCTAAGACCCTGTTGAATAATCCAGCCAGGAACATTAAGCATCACACCTTCAGTTTCCAGTTTCAGACTCATAAGTCTATCTGAAATTCGTTTCACCTCCAGAACATTCCTAACAAACTCCTCTTTCGAGATAACTCCTACCCCATTTCTCTTCCTGTCAGTGCTATGATAGAACAACTTACAACCTGCTCCTGAGTTTCTTGCCTTACTAACTGTCCACCTGTTCTCCTGCACACACAGTATATCCTGCACACACCTTCCTTCTCTGCATCATGTCAATGAACTCTCAACCTTTTCCTATCATCCTCCCAATATTCAAAGTCCCTACTCTCAGTCCCAGACTCTTACCTTTCCTTTTCTCTCCCTGCTTCCGAACATGCCTTCCTCTTCTCCCTCTTCGACCCACAGTAGCCTAATTTCCACTGGTACCCTTCAGGTTATCTGCAACAATGGCGGTTGTTGTTAAATTGGGGCTCGATGGATCCAGTATGAAATTCTTAGGTTTTCCCTGGCCTTCTGCATTTATCCGGGCTCCGGACCGGCTCAGGGAGACACTGGCCTGTATCCCCATGAGGCTGCATTTTTATTGTAATTATTATAATTATCATTATTAGCAGTAGTAGCAGTCGTAAGTTAATTTAAAATATTTTTATCTTTATTTTTATTTTATTTATGAATTTATTTTATCTATCCATCCATCCATTATATACCACCTGTCCCGCTCTTTGGGTTGCAGGAATGCTGGAGCATTTTCCAGGATTGGACGAGGGGCGGTATACACCCTGGACTGGTCGTCAGTCGATCACAGGGCCACGTATACTCAAACATTCACTCTCTCCTCACACATCTGGGCAATTTTTCAAATTTATTTCACTTACCATCCTGCATGTTTTCGGACTGTTATAAGAAACTGGAGAACCTGGAGGAAACCCATGCAGACACAGGGAGAACACACAAACTTAATACGGAAAGGCCCCTGGTTGGAATTGAACCAGGGTCCTTAATGCTGTAAAGCAGAAGCTCTAACCACTCTGCCCTTTATATTATTCACTATATTTATTTCTGAATTTTTTATTTCTTCAATTTTTGTTTTTTACTGTAAATGTATAAACATTAAATTGGCAATGTAAAGACAAAATGGAAAAGAAAAACACAAAGAAAAAAAATGGACAAAGAAATCAATTCAGGGTCCTTGAATTAAAGAAAAAACAAAAAAAACTTTTTGCAGATATTTTTCTTTCTCAATGTCTCTTTTTAATCTTCTCTCATTCAATCATTCATCAATGTTCTCCTCATTTGGCCTTTTCCTTTTTCTCCTCCTCTGACGGATGGAGGAAAAGAGAAGAGCATCAAATACTACATCATAGAAAATCATAAAAAAAAAAGAAATTCAAAATATGGAAAATATTCTTCTGGTAGGTTTAACAAAAAAACAAAACAAAACAAAAAACAGAAATGTTGGATCTATATATGCATAGTCAGTGAAAAAGAAAAACAACTCAACAAATCCACAATTAATATAACAAAACAGAACACAGAGTTGGGCTGAGCTTTTAGATTGCAAAACGATAAAATCCTCCTATCAGGTAAATATTATTAAGCAGTGCCGAAAAAAAGGAAAGAAAAATAAATGCAGTCTTCTGCATACATCTGAAAAATGGAACCTGCTGTATTAAAAAAAAATAGAAGCCTCTCTACCAGTCTTTCTTTGAAGACAGAATCATAGGCGCTATCTAAAAATATCTACTTAATTTTGAAAAATCCTGCTGAAGCAGTCCGTAAAGACTCTCTGTCTTTTTCTACCCATTTTCGCAAAGATGTCTCCTAATTCCTCCGGGAGGATTCCTCTGTTCTAACTTGCCATGAGGAGTTATGAGGTTTACAGCTCTGTCAGAGGGACGCCCCGAGGAAAAAAACGTGACCTCCCGCACTCAGCGGCGGCTCAATGATTCACAGCTGACTCAAATAAATCTCTCAGGTGACCCAACCCACTCCTCTAGGTACGAAAAACTCCTTTCACTTTCTCAACCACTGACTGGATTCAGGGGTCACATGCTTCTCTTACTTACTCTTTAGGGTTTTAAATATTGAAACAGAGCATCTTAGAAGAAGCATCTTTGATGAAAAAGGAGATTACATTTTTTTTTTTTTTACTAAATAAAACAAACTAAGACTTAGCTGGGAGTGAAGGACATCGGCATGGCTGAGTTCAATGACTTCATCCCTATGACTTCTGGTAAATGAAATACAGGTTTTGCACGACAGGCTTCTCCTGGGACGAGGAGTTTTTTTTTTTAAACATCCATTCATTTTCTATACCGCTCATCCAGCACTGTGGGTTACAGGGTACAGGTACATCCAGGCAGTCAATCACTGTGTCACACATGGAGACATACAGGGAGCCTGGGAAACTACTTTTGGACTGTGGGAAGAAACCATAGAACATGCAGGAGATCATGCACAAACTGCTCAGATTTACAAACAAAGGGAAAAACAACAAAAATCAAGAAAATAACTCATACATTTATAAGTCTCGTGCTTGGGGTGTTTTAACCCCAACACTTGCTTTATTTTTCTTTTTTTCTTTCCAGATTATCCATATGGAGACCATTTTTCATAGATTGATAAAAACAAACAAACAAAAAAATGATCTACAAAATGTTATGTTTTTTCTGTTTCAAATATATTTTTATGCTTCAATTTTTGTACAATGGATATCATATAAATGGAATACATTTCACATTTAATCAAACCTATGTAGTGCTCGGACATCGCTCAGAATTGTATTTTAAAGACAATACCTGTTGAGACCAGGAAGCTGTGAATTGTCCTAACCTGTTCTGCATCCGTGGTTTATGCTTCATTGTATCCACCTTTTTCCATCTCAGTGTGCATGTACATGGAGTCAACATTTACCATTGTGTAGCTCTAGGTCGCCATCTTCCTATCCCTCTGCCTCTTGCCAGAGTCAGGATTTTTCGGAATTTTGCCATTGTGTTTCTCATGAACCTTGTCATTGCTTCTAATTATGACTATTTTTTTTTTTCTTTCGCACTTTAATTAAGTGATTTATTAAGCAATCGTTTGGTTGCAATTTTGCCTCAAATACAGTTTCTTTTGATTTTATGTTTGATGAGCTTTTCCCCCCATTGGGAGGTTCACCTTTTCACTTTCATAAAGATTGTTTTGTTGTTACTTTACCGCTTGTTGTGTGTTTGCGTTCTGTCTCACTGTGACATTTTTCCTGAAACGAGCACATTAGGTACGGAAGTGTATTAATAACTTTTATTTTATTCTTTGTGATTTGGTGATGTTTTATGTGATGAAGGAAAGGTGATCAACAAGCTTCAACTGTCAACAGTGCTGGGTGAAAAAAACAAAACAAAACATGAACCAAAGTATATGCTTTGAATCAGAAACATATATTTCAAATGGATTCCCCAAAAGGAATAAATGCATTGTTTGCGTTCAAGAAGTTGTTAATCCTTTCTTGATTTTTTAAATTCATCCATCCATTGTCTGCCGCTTTTCTGCACTCAGGGTCGCTGGAGATGCTGGAGCCTACTCCAGCTGTCATGGGGCGAGAGGCGAGGTACACCCTGGACTGGTCGCCAGTCAATCGCAGGGCCACATATACTGTACAGATAAACAACCATCCACTCACTCACTCATTTTCCCTTTTTTTTTTTTCCAATTAACCTATTGCATGTCTTCGGACTGTGGACTGTGGGAGGAAACCGGAGGAAACCCACACAGACAAGGGGAGAACATGCAAACTGCACACAGAAAGGTACCCCTTTTCGGAATCGAACCAGGGTCCTTCGCTCTGTGAGGCCGAAGCTTGACTCTTACACTCGCTATTTCCATGTTGACATTTCATCTTTTTTTTTAAATATTTTCTTAAGATCGAATTTACTTTCAACAGGTGGTTTAAATGTCGCTCACGGAATCAGCTGTTTATTTTTTTAGCTCAGAAATAAATATATAAATCAACAAATCCAAAGAATCTGGATTGTCCGGTGACTTTCTGTGAATCCTTTGGTCCAAAAAGGGTTAAAGGGAGCGAGAGCAGCCCACATAACCAGGCAGACTTCCCTCCCCGCGCGCTCTCCTCCAGACCTCCGCCAGATACCGACAGGCTCGCGCCTCCTCCGGTAACGCACGCACGCGCACACACATATAGTATACACACACACACACACACACACACACACACACACACACACACACACACATGCACACGTGCACACGTACACGCACGCACAAGCACGCAGACACCTGCGAGGGTAGCAGAGGAGGAGAAGAAGAAGAAGAAGGATCGTGGGGGATCACGCGGAGCATCTGGTAGGAGCGGCGGAGGAGCTGCTGCTCAAGGTAAGGACTTTTTTAAAAATTATTTTATTCATTTATTTAATTTTCCCTGGGAATAAAGAGCCGGTTCCCCTTGTGGGGAGGTGGGGGAGGTATCTTTTACGCGCCTGAGCCCCCCCCCCCCCGTGTGATAAGTAGTCCTTTGAGTGGAGACATCATTGGCTTCATTGCAGGATGGTGACTTATTATTGGCTACCCTAATTGGGGAAACTAGAAAAGGCTGCTCGTGGAGGGACGCTGTCCTCAGCAAAGTTCAGTTAGTCTATTCATTCATTAATTCACTCATCCATTCATTCACATGTTTCCATGAAATGTATCCATGACATTTCTCAAAGCAATTACAATGTGCAGTGAAACACAACTTAACTGATGCGTTCTATTTGAACAAGACCGAAAGTTTTAAAGTGCCTCCTGACCTACATGTGTATGTGTATACTTTGTTACCATAGTTTTTAATAAAAAGAAGTGTATGCGTCATGCCCTCCTTGTGTCAGTGTCATACATAAGACATACATAATACATACACATATGTAAGATAAGACCTCACGAGACACACATTAGATGTCAAACATAGGACGATTATTATATAAACGGGGAAAAAGAGTAAACGGCAGTAGTAAGTAAATAATGTCATTAAAAATTGTGAGACGCAGTGTATCGTTGATTTGAATTCGAAAAAAAATACGAGGCAATTAAAAGAGTGATTAAAAATAAATGGAAATAGGAAATCCAACTATTTTTTTTACAGCAAAGGGAATCTTATATAACAAATCACGCAAAATTAACTCAAATGACTGATGTAAAACAAATGAATTGATTAAGCAATCATAAAATATTCTTTCAATGAACTATTCAAAAGAAGGCATCAGTGCGTTAAACCTGATGAATCCCGAGCTTCAATTATTCATTTTAATTAGATATGGTTTATTTATTTTTCTAAAATTTAAGCATAATCTTTTGCAAAAGCTGAGAAACCAACTCACAGCAAAAAGTATTACATGCTTTTGATGCGCAAAGGGAGTAATAAAGTGTTTATAATGAAATGATTCATAAAAGTTGAATCTTGCACCTTGCTAAAATGATTGAAATTATTGACTTGTTCAGGACATGTTTTATAAAACGTCAATTGGTGTGAGTTTTGCACAGATATGTTAATTTTTTACTTCCTGTAGCTTGATTTATTAATTTTGTCATGTGACTGAAGAGGAATTTCATTATATCGGTTTTTAAAAACAACTGTTACAAAAATGCGTATTTCACCATTTCACCATGTCAACTCAAATAGCTGTACATGATTAAAAGTGCTTAAACATTAACATGCCCATAAAAACGGGGACATCTTTGCATGAGTGCTTGCATATTATGGACACCTTGATTGTAAAGAAAGGGTCTTCATCCTGATCCTAGTGGTTGTGAAGTCGAAAGCTTCTGAGGCACCAGAAGGCTTCAAATTTACAAAACAGCGTAATTAAGCAAAAAATAAATTAATTGATAAATAATTAAAATTAAGATGTATAAGTTGCACCAATCTGGCAATCTGGTTCATTAATAGAAAAAAAATAAAAGAACACAAAAAATGAGCCATAGTTAAATACACGTCTTATACGGCAAGGGACACAGGGTTATACAAACACTCACACACGCACACACACACACACACACACACACACACACACACACACACACACACACACACACACACACACACACACACAATGCTTTTCTGGAATCAAAGTTGCGGGTCAGTAACCAACAGTCCTGTTTTCCTGCAGTTCTGATGTTGTCGTTTATCAGAGGTTGTGTTTTTTAAAGGACAATCCTGCTTGTGGTGATGTTAATACAGGTGTGTGTACGTGTGTGTGTTTGTGTGTGTGTTTGTAGATTATCATGACGGCGCAGCTTGAGATGAGTGTCAACTTTGTAATATCATGTGCTAATTCAATGTTTCTTTTATTTTTTGGGTCATATCAAAGGCCCTTTTTATAATTGTTGTTTATTGAAAGATATATATCATGTCTATTTAAAATGGTTAAAGCAAAAATAGCAAGACATTACGCTTTCACACAGAAATGTCTGAAGTTCGGAGGTTGTGAGGGAGCTGCAATACAGTAAGGCTGCTTCGACTTTGAATATGGACCCCCAAAACAAAGCTACTGTCTTCCACTACTGTCTTCTATCTGGAAGTTAATCAGGTGATCAGGTGATTTTGATGGATAAAACAACCCAATATATTTCTATTCTGATTTTGCAGCAGATGATATTTTTCCAACATTGCTTAGTTTCACATTTGCATTAACGTGGTTCTCAGAAAGCTTTTCTTTTTTTGAAATTGTTCAGGTAGATCTTGTTATTTCCCATTGCATTTCGTCCGAGAGGCTCTGCCCTCTTAGCTTTAAGATAATTTGAAAAAAGTAAAGTTTTGACTGACAGTAGAATGAATTTGAAGGGAAACTTTAAAATTTATATTGGCTTTATCCGCATGGCGGAACTAATGTGTATCGGGCCCGGACCAGGCTGACAAAGAAGTATCCTTGATATACACATGTAGAATTTATAGTAATGCTTAATTACTTAGTTTACTTTAGGTTCAGGACAAATGTAAGACATGAACAAACTCTTGACAGCATGTTTGCAGCTATTTATGTAATTTCTGTGGTTCATGGATTAAGGAATGGATAATTTCATGATATTTTATGAATTATTATTAGCATCTGTTTTTTACATATTTTCCTAAAAGTCTTTCCATATTCTTATAGTTGTCCCGAGCATATCTTTGTTTGGCAGGAAGTGAGATCCTGCGAAATCCTTTTACAAAGCGGACAGTCTGTTCAGGATCTGGTAGAATTGTAATTTATATACGCTTATTTTATAGCCAATATTTGGATTTAAAGTGTCATTTCGTTTTGAGTTGATGTTATCGAGGTGGTTTCTTTTCAACGTGGTGTGGCCGGAGGGGATGACAGTAGCATTTCGACGATTTGCTATTTCAAATCAAGCCCAATTGTTTTCACTATCCATCTGTCCATCTTCTACCGCATTTCCGGGATTGGGGCGCGGGTGCAGCAGGAGTAGAGAGGCCCAGATCTCCCTCTATCTGGCCACTTGGTCCAGATCCGAGGCATTCCCAGGCCAGCCGAGAGACATAGTCTCCCCAGTGTCCTGGGTCTTACCCGGGCCCTCCTCCAGGCTGGAAATACCTCATCAGGGTATGCCTGTCCAGGAGGCATCCTAACCAGATGCCCGGGGCCACCTCATCTGACTCCTCCCAAGGTGGAGGAGCAGCAACTCTACCCTGAGCTCCTACTGGATAGCTGAGCCCCTCACCTTATCTCTAAGGGAGAGCCCAGACACCCTGCGGAGAAAGCTCGTTTCAGCCGCTTGGATCCGCAACCTTGTTCTTTCAGTCATGACCCATAGCTTGTGACCATAGTTGAGGGTAGGAGAGTAGGAGTGTTTTCACAACCCCGTTTACAATAAATAAATAAATAAATAAACAAACATACAATAAATTAATGCATACAATAAATAAATTGATAAATGCAAATACATACAATGATAAGTAAATAAACAAATAAATAACAAGGCATTGCAGTGAAGAATGCATTTCAATATTAGCGTAAAAATGGGAATTTGGTGTCAGTCGAAGATTCTTTTTCTTCTTGCTCTGAGAGACTCATGATGCAATTAGAGTCAAGCTATTACTCTGTCTCGGAAAAAATAAATAAAAAAGTAAAAATAGTTTAAATATAAGCTATCTTTCTAAGATCAAGTGTGCCTGTGATAATTATCTCAACGTTTTACGAACTCTAACATTGTACATGAACTTTTTGTTCTTTTGCGCTAAACGTATTTAGTGTTTGCTTTGGTATTTCTTTAATGGGCTTTATTGATCGAAGCAGTAATGTGTGTGTGCATGTAGAGTCCACCCAGAGGCCAAGGATTAAGACACACACATGCACAAGCACCATTAATTCATTCATTCTCAAACTGCCAATTCCTAATTACTGGCATAGCAGCAGTTGATGATTGTTAATTTTGTTTCAGGATTGCATGCATATTAAATTAACAACATTAATACACACAGTGATTCGCTGTTATTTCCCACTGATGTCATTCGTCTCTCTACCATAAGCGCTGGCTGAAGACACTATATGATTAGTGAAGCCAAAGACAAGCAGAAGGCGGTGTGAAGTGACAGGCACCTGAACATAATGTGGACCTGGATACAAGAGCACATTATAGCAGTTAAAAAGTTGTTTTTTTTTTGTTTGATTTGTTGTTTCAGGTCTGGGGTCGAGTTTTGTGCTTTCGGTCAATATGTTATTTTATCCAGACAATGTTTTTTTCCTGTCCGGTGATGAGTGTTTAAGCTGTTTTTCCCAATTCTGTTTTATTCTGTTGTTGTTGCTTCTCGTGTTTCTCTTGTCAGTTCATCACCGTTCACGTTTCTTTTTAATTATCCTCCTTGAGGTCAGTTCAACTTGTATTTGTTTTAATTTCAGCTTCTTTCATTCTCTCCCCTACACTGTGCTTTGTTCATTTTTTCAAACTACAACAACAACAACAACAACAACAATAATCATAATAATAACTGTAATAATAATTATAATAATAATAATAATCCAGAAGCAACTTTGGAGAAAACTGTTTAACATGTTTCTGTGCATGACCTCGTCTATGGATAACAAATCACAATCACCTATTTCTCGAACCTCTGGATCACAAATGCAGTGGTAAACTTATTTAGTCATTTTTTTTGCTTGTTTTATCATTTGTCCCCGTGTCACCCTGTTAGATTCGGTCAAAAGGGTTGAGTTATATCCTTCAACCAATCACAGTCATTTATAGATTTACTGTACTCAAGGATAGCGGATAGGATGTATATTGAATTCCACCATACGGATCAAGGAAAGACATAGCGTCAGCAGACAAACCAATGAGAAAAAAAAACAAAAAACTCATTGTGTGATTTTGACACCAGTATATCCAGGGGTTGATTTGTCATTGTATCATTATTAAAGCACTAGAAATACTATAAACTTTGTATTTCATCAAATTAATTATTTCTAAAATGTTCTGGCCTGTAAATTACCATTAGTCGTTCTTGCTTTGAAGGCTTTTCTCCACATATGAATTAATATAGAATATCATATAATTATTTAAAATGGCTCATGCAACAACCACAGGTTGGATTGCGATACCACCATTTTTTAAAGGCCATTTAGAAATGTGACATATTTTTCTGTATTTTTTGGATTCTGTATATGGTAATATCTCACCTAGATTAACCTGTGGACTGGGTTAAGGTTCCGGCACCGGTTGTCATGGTGATGTTTTTTAGTGGCAGATGAACCAGCTACATGAACCTTTAGTCACCTGCCATACTGTAATTTGGCTCCACAATAGTGGAGCCACGCGATCACCTCTGACAGGCACATATATCCCCCCTTCAGCCGATTCTGTCAGCATTACGCAGCAGAAGCTGTTTTTGTCACGCCTCTCACTGACTCAAATACACATGCAGGCACTGTATTCATGCATTTGAATGCTACATTTCAAAAGTGCAGTAAGCGATTAAAGTTGAGAAAAATTCATATAATTACACACATCTGCCAGATTTGTCTTTTCCATTACAAAGTGGAGGCAACATTTCCATTAATATGAGATGGTGATATTATATTTATCGTGTTCCAAACAGTTCTCTTTTGACAGGCCCCTTCATGAAGATACATTTATCTTGGAATAATTAGTCCATGTCTCAGCCATTTGAAAGAAAAATTAGTGATTATATTGAATTGTTTTTTTTTAATTTTTTTTATTGTGTTACAAAAGTATACATGTTAGGCTATACACATTTGGATATGTTCCACAATTCAGTTTTATATGGAATCATTTAACACATGGTCCTTTCTGAAAAACTGAACTGAGCACCCATAGGCCTAAAATGATTAGCGTATGGATACAATGTATAATCTCCAAAAGCTAATTCTTGAATCAATGTCAATCTCTCTAAATCTCATTTTATCCCTTTCAAAATTCTGTTTTTGACATTGATGATTGTTTTTTTCCTAAATCAATGACACAGGAACATTCAATCATGTTTTAATTTAATTTAATTTAATTTAATTTAATTTAATTTAATTTAATTTAATTAAATTTAATTTAATTTAATTTAATTTAATTTAATTTTAATCTTTATTGTCACGGCCTGGGATATGACAATGATTCTAATCAGTGTGAATATTTTTACGTGCTATTTTGTCATCTTGTTTTTTTCTCTTGCTAATATTGTTTTGAACTCTTCATGATCATGCTTGTGTATAGACCTGCTCAAAGAGAGGAGTACTCATTAACAGTACATCCTTTATGCTATAAACAGAATCATAGCCATGCATTTGAAAAAGAAACAGGACATTAAGGTATTACAATACATTATCAAATCACATTTTAAAAAAATAAATATACCGTGGCGGACACTAAGGGGAGTGGCCTCTCACCCGATGGGACTTTGGACTGGGGCGTTGTTTATGTCCCGGGCCTGGTGGTCCACAGATTTTTGTTGACAGTTTTGGTGTTGTTGTTAGAAGAATAAAGTTGGATCTAGCCTTAGTCTCTGCAATCAGTCCTTCTCACACCACATTGGTGACCCCGTTCTGGACATGTCTTACTCGGACCAAGTGTGCGGCCACACTTCAGCCACTTCGCCCAAACTCCCACAGTCGGCCATTGTCGCTGCAGGTTTGTCGCTCCAGAAGTTCTGGCAGAGCGACCCGTCCTCTGGTTCCAACATGTCGAGGCTCTTTTCCACCTGCTTGGAATTGGCTCGGACGACGGCAAGTACTTCATTGTAGTCACTGCACTGGACCAGCAGTCCACAAGGCGAGTCTTGCAGCTGTTGCGCGACCCACGGCAGCACGCTAAATAGACTGCCCTCAAACTGCTTATGCTCCGGATGTACAGTCTGTCTGCTGCAGACATAACAAATTGCCGTTTAATAGATGCTGTCTTTTGCCAATTTTCCGTGTGTGACAGGTGGAGCTGGAACGCTAGCACATGCTAACTTTTAGCATCGGGGGATGTTTGTCAACAGTTGCCAGCGGATTTTCCATCTCTCACGACACCAGCCTTTTCCACCAAATTTACTTAACATGGTGTGGAGCATTTCACGCCCATGGTGGGACAGCAAGTTTTCACGCGAGCGTAGCGCCTTGACGCAGTTAAACTGGCCATGGATATGGAGGAGTTGGCCACCAAGGAAGGCCTGGGGATAGTGCGGCAGTCCAACAGCTCATTGGCCTCCCTGCTCCCAAGGCTGATGGGTCATAGCATTCACGCGGTGACATTCGCCCGTTGAACAATGTCACCACGAATGACTGGTATCCCATCCCCCACATTCAGGACTTCTCTGTGAAGCTGGCAGGCACCACCATTTTCTCCAAGGTGGACGTGGTATGCGGTTATCCACAGGTACCCTTGCCCGTGGAGCACGCATCCAAGACCGCGTGGTCAACCGATTTGGGCCTTTCAAGTTCCTGCGTATGCCTTTCGGCTTGAAGGGAGCTGCTCAAACCTGTCAGAGGCTCATGGACGTGATGCGTGACCTTGCTTTTGTGTTCATCTATCTTGATAACAAACAGGTGGCAGCCTGTTGGCCGATGAGCACCTGGAGCACCTGACACAGGTTTTCCGTCAGTTGGACAAACACGGTCTCATAGTCAACCTGGCTAAGTGTCAGTTTGGACTGACAGTCGTTGACTTCCTGGGTCATCGCATGTTGCCGCAAGGTGCGGCCCCATTGCCTTCGAAAGTGCAAGCGGTGGCGGAATTTTCCACCCGGCATCTGTCAAGGCATTGCAAGAGTTCTTGGGCATGGTGAACTTTTACAACCGCTTCCACGCTGCCCACCTTCAGCCACTTTATGGGGTTTTGCGGCTCAAGAATGTGGGCGACACAGTCGACTGGACTCCTGAATGTGTCCAGGCTTTTGATGGGCTAAGCACGCTCTGGCTAACACAGTCCTCCTCGTCCATCCTGCATCCACAGTGTCCATAGCATTAACAAGTGATGCATCTGTCTTTGTCGTTGGGGCTGTGGTTGAACAGCGTGTGGCGAATGTGTGGCAGCCCCTTTCATTCATTAGCCGCAAACTGCATGATAGCAAGTACATGTACAGTGTTTTTGACAAGGACTTTTTGGCCGTGCACCTAATGACACATCATTTCGGGGTCCTGCTGGAGGGCCGCTCCTTCACGGCTTATGTGTATCAGAAACCACTGTCTTTCGCCATATCCAAAGTGACTGAGCTGTGGTCCTCTCGCCAGCTGCGACACCTTGCGGCCATTTCGGAGTTCATGATGGACATTCAGCATGTTGCTGGGAAGTCCAACCCTGTTGCTGATTGCCTGTCGTGTGTGCTTGTGTGCCCTGTGCACATCGGGATGGATATCCCGGCTATGGCTGCCAACTGGCCCAGCGACTCAGATGTCCTGGCGGATGTGGTTGTGCAAGAAGGTAGTCCTGCCCTCCTCTGTGACGTCTCCAGTGGCCGTTCCCCCCAAGTGGTGCCAGTAGCCTGGCACTGTCATGTTTTTGACTTGGCTCACTGCCTCTCACATCTGGGAGTTCGGGCATCGGTGAAGTTGGTGGTTTCAAAGTTCATCTGGCCAGGCATCCGTATGGATATCAAGGAGTGGGCGGACATCAAAGAGTGGGCGGCTGCGCTGTGTGGTGGACACTAAGGGGAGAGACCTCTCACTCCACGGGAATAGGGGCTGGGGCGTGGTTTAGGTCCCGGGCATTGTGCTTCACCGATGTTCGTTGAGCGTTTTGGTGTTGGTGTTAGAAGAATAAAGTTGGAACTCACCTTCGTCTCAGCAATCCTGCCTTCTCACACCAGAATACTAATATTTACTAATATCAGCCACCTTAAACTCTATAAAAACAGTGCCTGCAGCTGTCATGTATATGATTTTGGAGAATATCATTTTCATGGTATATAAGAGCAGATTGCAAATGTATTAACATAGAAGTGGGATCAAAAGCAACATTTAGATGACAAATTGTCTCTCCCAGAGTCGAAAACCCTTTTCCTCAATACTTTTTTTCCTTTTTATGAGAGAGAGCAAGGAATATTCAGACCCCTTGATTGACGTTAACCTTCTGAAGTGTCTGATCTGGTGGAAACAAAATAAGAAATGGAAACAAACAAAAAAGAACTGTTTTTTCTCCATCCATCCGTCCATCTTCATCCACTTTGTCCTTGGTCGGGTCGTGGGGGCAGCAACCGGAGCAGGGAGGCCCAGACTTCCCTCTCCCCAGCCACATGGTCCAGCTCATATTTAAATATGTAACCAAAATTTGATATTTAAGCAACGTGTGCTGATGTGATCTGCACAGTAACTCATCTCTCAGACACCCAAAGGGTTCTAGGCCAAACTGTTTATGTCTTATATTCCACATAAAAACTTTACATCGCCTGAAGCAAAATATTTATTTCTTATCAATACGTTTTTATTTCTTTATTTCTCAAACAAAAGTGCGTACAGGTTCAAACTTTTGCTTATTTTCGGTAAAAAAACGGGTACCTGAACAAACTGAAAATGGAATTTGTATTGCTCTGTAAGCTATAGGCATGCAATCATGCAAATGGCACATTTGGAAATGAGAGCAGACTGCTGTGATTTGTGAGCACTGATAAAGTTATTAATATAAATGCAGACACATTCTCCTATTCATTTCCTGTTGTACAAAGGATTCAGGCTTTGAACCTAGAGTCATAAGGCTCTGACACCTCTGGTGGAGGCAGACAGATGGGAAGATGGACACACAGCAGATATGAAAAAGGTTTATGTGTGTGAGTCACAACTATCAGTCCGGGCATCAGGGGAACAGGACTTTATTTTGTGCCAAAGTGAAAGGTTTTCTATATTGTAGATGGTCTGCCATCGTATGAAAGAGGAAAGGAAAAAAAAGGGGGGGGGGGTTATATCACAAGTATGAAGTAAATTTGCAGAACTCAGGGAGTAAAAATCCTGCACTGAAAAAGTATACGGAATAAAAATGAAAAAAAGCAAAAGCCAGAACAAAATAAACAAACACAAACACACACCAATCTATGAGTAACAGAATTTATGAAGTGATATATGTGCATTATAAAAATATAAAGTGGCATGTTGATGATCAAAACTCCCACATTACAATCAAAGAGAAAATACATGCAAAACAAAAGGTAAATAAACTGGAAAGGGCGGTACGGTGACGGAGCACTTCTGCCTTACAGCAAGAAGGTTCCTGGTTCGATTCCGACCGTGGGCTTCTCTGGGCAGAGTTTGCATACTCTTCCTATGACCTTGTGAGTTTCCTCCCACAGTCCGAAAACAAGTGCCAGGTTCATCGGAGACCCTTAATCAGGGGTGAGAAAACCTTTTGACCCAGGGGCCACAATAGTTTCTAAAATTTGTCAGAGGGGCCCAGCCAGGAACAGATGGCTGGTGTGTTGGTGTTAACTAATATGAACAACATAGATAGAGTAGAAGTAAATGTAAAAACCATGACATGAAATGATTTGGCTTTTTAGCAAATCATGAATATGGAAGGCTCATTGTATAAGTTGTTTTCCAAAAGCATTGATTTCATAACACAGTACAGAAAATCACATTCAGTTCCAGTCGGAAAAGAGTTGTTGATCTTCATTTTTTGCCAGTGCATCAAAGTCAGGAGTTGTGTTGCTGCAATTCTCAGGATGGATCCGGAGGACTTGGTCAGATAAATTGGATCTGTGACTGGCTTGTTGATGTTCATGACGCTGAATGTCTACTCGTATATTTAGGTTGAGCCAAACAACTTCAGCATCTTATGTGCCATCCTCTGGAAGTTTAGAAATAATTATAATCACTAATTTGAATGCCAGCATGAAATTTGACTTGGCTTTCATGGTTCTCAGTGCTTTTTGCGGTGGTTCCGCTTCGTCAGTTAATTTTGTCCACTAGGAGAGCTGCCACCAATGGCAGGCAATCAGTGCGGACCTAAAAGCTCTGCTTCCATTCCCAATTGTTACCAGGTTGTCTTCTTTCCCTTCCTAGTAGACAGGTTGCCTTTGTCTGCTGTGGAAGACCCCCTAGAATGGACCCTGTCTGTCCCCACGCCCCCATACCGGCCGTAGGGAGCCCCGTGCTCTCTCGTTGGGCTCCGTGCCACCTGGCCAGTCTAAGGGAGCCCCGCACTCCCTCACCAGACTTTGTGCTCTCTAACCGGCCTTTGCACTCCCTCGCTGGGCTTCGTGCTCCCTCGCCGGGCTATGGCCTCTCTCGCTGGGCTTCGGGATCCCCGCGCTCCCTCGTTGGGCTTCACACTCTCCTGCTGGACTTAGGGGACCCCGCGCTCCCTTGCCCATCTTCCTGGTACCGAATATTGCCTGTCTCTGATTTCCCTGCTTCCTCTTCATTCTGCTATTATGAACTGCCAGAGCCTCAGTCAAGTCTTTGAACTCTTTCTCTGTTAGTGTGGAGTCGTGGTGTTGCAATCGATCTGTACCCCAACCATTACCTTGGTACTTGACTCTTGAATCATGGTTTGTCTGTGAAAAAAAAGATGGAAGTTAAAAGTCAGGTAAAAATAAGCGAGGTTTAATTCTAATAATGTGTCTGGTTCATTGGGCCAGATTCAAACACCCAGTGAGCTGTATATGGCCTGAGGGCCATAGTTTGCCCATGCCTGCCCTAAATTGTCAAGATGTGTGAATGAGAGAGTGAATGGTCTGTTGTCACTATAAGCGGCCCTGTGATCGACTGCTGGCCAGTCCAGGGGGGACCCCGCCTCTTACCCATTGACAGCTGGGATCGGCTCTTGCCCCTCAGCGAACTTGTCTGCAGAAAAAGCTTTGTCGATAATGAATGAATGGGAAGTTTCATTTTAAAAAGGTGAATAAGAAATCTTTAAAAATGTATTTGGTTAAATTGGAAAATGTGTGGAAGAGTTTACTAAGTTTTATACAACAAGACATTGTTTTTCTATAAATGCATTTATGATCATTGTTTTTAATATCTAATTGTTATTAGTACTGTGGGCGGCATGAGGGCACAGTGGTCGGTGCTTCTGCCGCACAGTACAATAGACCAAGGGTTCGATTCCCACAGGGAGCCTTTCTGTGTGGAATTTGCGTGGGAGATTTCCTCCGTTTCCCTCTCACAGTCCAATAGCATGCAGGAGGTAAAGAAGATTTCCCAATCGTATGAGAGAGTGAATGGTTGTTTGTCTCTATATGTGGCCCTGGGATTGACCTTTGCAACATGCAAACTCCGCACAGAAAGGCTCCCTGTGGAAATCGAACGCATCGTGCCGCCTTGATTTATTTGATTTGATTTGATTTTTTGACAGAAGCACACCAAGAAAAAAAAACAAAAAAACAGAAACCATTCAATTTTGCTGTAGATGATGTGAAATAACAAAGTACCACAAAAGTTACTTTTTAAAGTAACCTGTTACAATTCAATGCCACTACCCTTAAAAAAAGAACAATGATGCACTGTTGTTCTTTTTTTTCAGCCCTTGCAAAAATTGTTACAGAAAGTTGTTTGGGAGAAGCAGCAGTACAATGTAAAACATATAAGCAAAGTTTCCATCGCAGACAACTTTCTATCTAAAATGTAACCCTTAAAATTGGTTACGTAATTATCTGTTTTTGTCTGTGTTTGTCTGTGTCTGTGTTGGAGCACTCAGGTAGACGGGTGAAGATTGTTACTCTGGTAAGCAAATTGAATTATCCATGATGGTGTGTCGGAGTAAAATGGAATAGTTCAGTGCTCTGACGTTGGATCAGCTGCTCAGTCTCACAGAGAGCTCTTCCCAAGGCTTGAATGCTAAACACTGTCATACGGAGGGCGTGGACAGGAAATTGAGGAGATAAGCCAAAACAGCCAAATCAAACCAGGGAATGAAACAGATATGTCTGTTTATCTTTACATTTGTAGTTAACACTGAAATGTCATGAAGTTCTGCCATTCACAGCTTATATATGGGGAAAACAATGTTAATTATCAGTGCATTAAATATCAAGAAAGATGAAAACAATAAAAGTTCTTGTGGTGGTTTTGAATCATCAGTAAGTCTTTAGTTTCTGAAATTGGTATTATCTGTATCACATCTGAAGGATGGAATGTTAGGAGAGAGCGTTAGATTAGTTCTTTAACATCCAAAATAATAATGACAATTGTTATTGTTGTTACTTTTATATATTTTTTGGGGGGGGGTTACCTAAAATTTTTATATTTTGTTATATTTTGTACTCTTTGATGCACAGCCAAGTTGGACTATTTTTCATATAGATCAGTTGTCATGAGAATCCATTTTAAGCCATCACACTGTCATAAGTTTAATGGTTTGTGATTTAGGTGATTTTGATCCACATGTTAAAGGAAAAGAATTGAGGGGTAGAGGTGATGAAGCAATCCCGAAAATTGATGACAGATCACGAAACAGCAACACCAAATCTTTACTTTCTTGTTGTCCTAATTTCACTGACCAAGATCTTGTTCCCAGAGTAAGTGGGTTTACTCAATGTCAGTGGCATTTACTGCTTGAATCGGGAAGGCAGCAGAAGCAACCGAGCAGGTTATTGCAGAGCTGCTAACTTGTAACACAAGACTCATATCTGCCAACCTGCTCTTTTGCGGAGGTGTAGTCTTCAAATTCAAGCGGCTATCAATATGGTAATTCAGTTGTGGTTAATAATTTGTTATCCAAAATGACAGTTTTGAACATTTAGTGAGGGTGTATTTTCCTCTGAGTGATGAAAAACCCTGCCATCTTCTGCTTGGCGTAAAGGAGGCATGAGAAAAAGCAAGACGTGTTAGGGAGAAAAATATATTCGTTGAAAGCGGGAGAGAGGAGGTGAGTGAGGGAGCAAGAGGTCCTGGCAGCCATGTCTTATTCATTGTCAGGTCTGTGGCTGGGGGACACATCGTGTTAAATAATGAAGAACAAAGTGATGGAGTAGGACATGGTAGGCTCGCACACATATACAGGCACACACACACACACACACACGCACACACACACACACACACACACACACACACACACACACACACACACACACACACACACACACACAAAAAACAAAACATGGAGAGGGACACAAAGACAGAACACTTTGTATCAAAACATTAAAAAGCCCTCAGCCTCTCCTTCT
>CAAKHD010005193.1:123989-138989 GCA_901007705.1 Fistularia tabacaria | reverse complement strand
CAATAATGGTGATGATGATTTTTGCCTTTTAAGAATCAAAAACAAAAAAAAACAACTTAGTTTGTTTGTTAGGGTGTTTTTGTGCAGGCTCCATCCTCTCCAAGCTACTGTTGTTGAGACCATCATACAGTCACAGAGGCTGTCATCTGCGAGAGCTCTTCAGTTCCAGTCCATTGACACTGTGATAGACTGTAACTTAAGCCAGTCGTAGTCAGAATTATCTCCACGCAGCAAAATGAATTCAAAACTGAAAATAGTATCCAGATTATTTCTCTGCTGCTTCTCTGTCAGTCAGTCCAAAAACGCATGCATATACAGACTAACACAGACACACACACTCTTCTCAAAGAACTTGTCCAATATACAATACAACACAACACAGCCTTAGCAGCCCCTCGAGGACACTTAGTGATTTTCATCTGTCACACACAAACACACATAGACAAGGAACTCTTGTCTCATCACACAGACACACTGGAAATCCCCAATGAAATGTTCAGGTGAGCTGTGTGATGCATCTTGGAAACAGCTTTTAAACACAGTGGAAACTGTTGACGTCCTTGCCAAGGTTATTGACTTCTTACTGTGTGGTCATTCAGACTGTAGAAAAAAAAAAAAATTGACTTATTCGATATCCTCACCTGGTTTACATTAATGACACCTAAACTGTATGAACCTCAGCTATTTGTGGTTGAAATAATAAATTGCTACCTATGTTGAACTTAAAATCTCCTTAAGTGGTTGTGTTTCTTGATTGCCTTGATCATTTTGCATGGTGGTAATTTTGGATGAAGGGTGGTTTATAGGTGGTTGGGGGTTAGGGGGGTCTCTTTAAATGGAAAACATTAACGGCCAAACAGCCTCTCCACTTTGCATGGATTCGATTTAAAATATGTATTTGATAAATAGCATATGATCCCAGAAGTTTCATTAAAAGTAAAAACTACACATTGAAAAACTACACATACACATGACTGTTAGATAGAGCATGAGTATTCATTTTATAATCAGACGGTTATATTGTGTATATTGTGTGTAAAAATGTATGTAAACATGTGTGTGGAATGTATGGTGACTTATGTGCATATGTGTTTGCACTGTCATATGTGTGTATTTATCTTTCCTGTTTTTTTTTTTTTTTTTCCTCTAATGTTGCTGCTGCAACACCCGAATTTCCCCTATGGGGATCAATAAATTATCTTATTATCTTATTATATATTATTATCTTATCTTATCTTATCTTATCTTATCTTATCTTATCTTATCTTATCTTATCTTATACATAAAATTCATTTAAAAACAATGGGAAATCTAGTAAATTCATTTAAAACAAATCCCTTCACTTTGGTAAGAACTTTCCCTCCTTTGGATAAAAAATAATTAACATTGATCATTCACATAATGTGCAACACCCATCCTTGAAGTTATAAAGCCAATATTCTACTTCTATTGACTAGAATGTGAACAAGTTATGAATGTCCGTCATACCGACTGGATTATTTTTGAAAATGTCATGGAAAATATTTTTTTGCAAAGAACTGGAACCCCTGAGCAGAAAAAAAAAAAATTCTCTCTACGGTTCACCGTCAGTATCTTTACTCATATTAAAGGAACACTATATTAACACCCGTCAGTAAAATTCACTTCGGTTCTGTAAAAAAAATTCAAATCAGTTTCGATGAGTCTGAAAAAAAAATCTAGTATCATTCCAGTCACACATAGTGCTCATAAGTTACAGACTTTCTACTGCTGTATGACTCTAGTTGTGTGTTCGTTATACATGTATAACATGCTGTCCATCAAAAACTTAAATTTGTATAAAACAGTTGACTTGAGTGAATCATCTGTTGGTTATGTTTTCATTTAGGAAGCCCTCTTTCAAAGACTAATAGTCTAGTGATATAGTGGGCAAAATGCTTACATGTATTTGAAAATAGTGGTTTATGTGAAGATATACGACTGGGTAGATGGGCGATTATGCCTTTCTCTCTATTTAATCTAACAATTATTTCTATCTGTCTTTAAATAAATTCAGCCCTAGATTTAATCATCTTACTTAATGTGGCAATTAAGGAATTATTTGTTCTTTCTATCCCCAAGTGAAACAAATTGAAATGATTTTAAATTGTTTGTAAGGGAAATGTATAGTATTTAAAGTGATTACATTATATATTAGATATTGAAATATATTTTCAAAAATTAGCTGCCACCCTACCCTGTACAGCGTGAGGCTGTTTTGACAGATATGTGAAATACGAACAAAAAACAACATGTTCTGTAAACTTCCATGTCATACAACAAGAGTCCAACAGCTTTGGACTTCTTTTGTTCACCACCAGTTGGATCTAGAAAATAGCACACACACACCTGCGCCTCCTTGTGCACAGTGGGAAGGTCTGAAAAAAGAGTGCGTTCAGACAAAACCCTGGCGTGTTGCTGTAATGAAGATGTTCATTTTTGGGAAATGCTGCATGCACTCTACATGAGGTCATCGTGTATCTAGAGTCCACAGCCCATAGTTTTGGTACACACACACACACACACACACACACACACACACACACACACACACACACACAAACACACATGCTGGACCCACACTTTTCCATAAACTCCTTGTCATTCAGATTCCAGTTCTCCGACTCAGCATATCTTCATTCAATTACCAAAGATCCCCATGAGAACCAAATACAATTATTAGGAGAGAATAACATTATTAATAACGTCTTGGTGTTTAAGATAATACTTTATTGATCCCCATAGGGGAAATTCATTTAATAAGACTCGCATTACGGGATCAGCACTAATCAGCTGCCACGATCATGTGAAGAATTAGGATTTGCAGTGTGGGTCCAGAAAATGACAGTGATGGAACTAAGCCTGCAGCGTAAGTGTATGTTGCATCTTGTTGCAGGAGAGTGATTTTAAAACACTGTCTTGATGTTAATCTTCTCAACTGTCAGCTGTTTCTAAATGATTGGCGTCTCCACAGATGACAGAAATGCTTCACTCTTTTACTTCCGCCCAGGGGTCAGCTCTCACTCAATGGTGAGCTTGGGTTTCCCATTTCCTGGCATCACCGCATTGCTTTTGTTGCTGTCAGGTTTTGTCTGTTGCCAGAAGAGGAAGGAAAGCTTGCTGCAATTCAATCCTCCATGTCCTTCATCGGTGCTATCTTTGAGGGGTCTTCTGTCTCATTTCATAACTTTTTGTTTGTCTTTTCTTTTCCCACTTTCACTCACAGCACCAGCAATGTGTGCAGAACAAAACTGCATGTGTTTTCCTCCTGGTGGCTACACTAGCAGAACACCAACTCTACACCTGCTTGTAAAGGGGAGAGAACTGGCCTTCTGATTTGGTTATCTGTTTATCCATGACTAATTGGAAAGCTTTAGGGTGACTGTCAAACAATGTGCCTAGATTAGTGGTTATTTTCCTTGTATTATAACACACTGAGTGTAGTTATCAGCAGCTTAACTTAATATAAGGCCATGCATTCAGGCTGCTGCACTTTATATGATCAATAAAGGACACTTATGAGTCAGTAAAAGTATTAAACAGTCAAGTAAAACCATTATCCCAAGATAAAGACGTTTCATTTCAATACATACTTCATCGTAAAAGCAGATTATTATTTTGCATTCTTATCAGTTCTAAGACCAGTTGATTTAAAAAGAAAAAAAATGACAAGCTGAGAAAGTCAATGTCAAAGAGCGGATGGAGTGTTGTAAGAATGTAATAAAAATAACTTTTTAATTTGATTTCGAAATTCCACATATGGACGGTTTGGACTGATAAGTTTGAATTCATCGAGTATGAAACCATTTTTTCAAGGAGGTTTTTAAATTGTTTATCATTCAGTCAGTATAATAATTTAGCAAAAGAACAAGGAGACTCTAGATGAATAACACTTTAAAATTAGATTTGAGCGACTCGCTGTGAGGTTGCTCTGTCTCTCATTCAATGATCTTCTTCTTCTTTTCCTTTCGGCTTTTCCCTCCAGGGGTCGCCACAGTGAATCAACCTCCTCCATCAAACCCTATTCTCTGTGTCCTCTTCTTTTACACCAACTTACTTCAAGTCCTCTTTCACGACGCCCCTTATCTCTTTGGTCTTCCTCTCGACCCTCTGGCAGGCAGCTCCAACCCCAGAATCCTTCGACCAATATAGTCGCTATCCCTCCTCTGTCCATGACCGAACCATCTCAGTCTGGCTTCTCTGACCTTCTCTCCAAAACATCTAACATGTGCTGTCCCTCTGATGGACTCATTCCTGATCCTATCCATCCTCGTCACTCCCAAAGAGAACCTCAACATCTTCATCTCTGCTACCTCCAGCTCTGCCTCCTGTCTTTTCTGCAATGCCACTGTTTCAAGACCATACAGCATCGCTGGTCTCACCACTGTCTTGTACACCTTTCCTTTCATTCCGGCTGATACTCTTTTATCACATAGTGCCCCTGACACTTTTCTTTACCTGTCCGAACCTGCTGGGACCTGTTTCTTCACCTTTTTCCACACTTTCCCATTGCTCTGGACTGTTGACATTCCTAACTTCAAAATAACTCCTACTCCATATTTCTTCCTGTCGATACCATGATAGAACAACTTAAAACCAGCTCCCAAGATTCTAGCCTTGCTACCTTTCCACCTGGTCTCCTGGACACACAGTATCTCCACCTGCATCATGTCAACCAACTCTCAAGCTTTTCCTGTAATTGTCCAAATATTCCATATCCTACTCTCAGTCCAAGACTCTTGCCTTTCCTTTCCTATTTTCTCTCTGCTTCAGAACACGCCTTCCCTTTCTTTTCTTCGACCCAAAGTAGCCCAATTTCCACGGCACCCGTAGCGGCTGTAGTGAAACCGGGCATCTACCGAGACGGTATGAGATTTGTTGGTTTGATTTGCATATTTTGTTTTAGTTTAATGCTGGATGCTCTTCGCAACCCTCTGTATTTTTTCAGGCTGGGACCGGCTCAGAGGGAAACTTATGCCCCCGAAGAGGGCTGCATTTATAATAATAATTATGATAACAACAACCAAAAAACCAATAATAAAAACAACAACAATAATAATATTTTTCATGATTATTATTAGTAGTAGGAGTAATATAAATAGCATTAGTCATAGTAGTACTAGCCGCAGTTGTAGCACTAGTAATAATTTCACAAAATAACAACTCATGTCCAAGGCCATCCAGTATTTATGCTAAATATGCTTTAAAGCAATTAAATGCCTTTAGCCTCACATATTCAATTCAGTGACATTTGAAACATATTTCCCTTTTAACAAATATAGCACTTTTCTGCAAATTGAGAAAAAAAAAACTGCTGTCGACCAGACTACATTTTAGTGATTTATCTGGCGCATAGAAGTTCAGTAGCATAGTAGCACAGTAGTAGTTTTATAAATTTTATATATTGCGCTTGTACATCAGCAAGTACAAACAAACTTTAGCACAACAAAAAGAAGAAGAAACCTCACACTCTTAATAATATTGGAAAACTTTATATTTTCGGTTTCGACAAACCCTCGTGTAAACAGCGCTGCTCCTTTGATTGCACTGGGGCCAGCAGCGGGTTTAACCTTTTGAAAGCATTGTATCTTTAAATCTGCTCCTCATCCCCTCCAGATTAGATAGGTCTTGCTCCTGCCGTGTGCAGTCTGTCTGGACATCATCTGGAGAGGCACTTTGACAAGCTAGCCTTCCAAACAACAACAAGCAGAAATCAATAACCCTGTTGGCCTGCTTTCCCCAGTGCTGACCAGCTATCTGTGGGCATATGTGTGTCCGGAATCTTTGTCAGCGGACAACATTTGACTAGACAGGCCTCCTTTGGGTTGCTTTTTTATTTTATTCTTTTTTATACCCCATTGGGTATAAATAGGTATCTATAGAAATATAAAATAAGGCAAGTATTTTTTTTTAACTCTTCCAGGAGTTTTTTGATGACTTATTTATTTTTGTTTTAATATTATCATTATCATCATCATTGTTTTTATTATTAATATTATTGCGGTTGTTGTTATCGTTGTTGTTGTTGTTGAAGTTATGGTGTCCTGCTCAGGAAGAAGTTTATTGTCCAAGCAGCGACAGGATATATTGTTTCAACATGATAACATCATGATGGATTTTTTTCCCAAGAACATCACATTTGTCATGTTTTAAAAGCAGCGCTGAGTGACTTCATATGGTAGTCAACAATCTTTACTGGCTTTTACAAAAGCAGCAGTCAGAAGAAGATTGACAGTGTGAAATGTCACCGCATGATCATCGATACGACGGCTCAATTTGACAAGTTGATTGTATTGCAGTGTTACGGAGGCAGTAAGCTAATATTTAAGTTTTTTCATCCTTCTTTTTTTTTAATCATAGTGTTGTGGTTATTGGTGTGGAAATGATGGCAGAGCCGTGGAGGAGTTCAAACTTTATTTAAATAGGATGAACTTAACTTGGTTGCACTTTTAATCTGTATATCATGTTATTATCAGCAGCATCAGCAAGTTCAGGGATCTATCTGATATGAACCCGATATGTTACAATGTTTCTGTCTTCTAAACAAACAAATCGGAGTCATTCTGAGTTACAGCTCAGATGTGGCTGTTCTCCATATCAATGTCATACTGTTTTCAGACTCTCCTACTGATGCTGAAAGAATCAGGTAATTTTCAAACCTTTCCTGCTGCTGAACTTTCTCTGTATTGTTTTACTTGTGCCTTCAGTTCTTGCAAACTGCCCTACTTTTTGTTTCATCATCCACATCCTGTGCCAAGATGGAATCAAGCCGTCATTTATCGCCACCTTTGCTGATAGATGTAATAAAAGTATGAAAGTAAAAATATAGATAGGGCATTTGGCTTTCTATCGAAACTAGATGAAAACAGAAATGAATATCAGATATAGATAACCAATCATGAAGATGTTTTGTGCAAATGCAGCCTTTGAGACTTGCAAAGGCGGAGTTTGCACTTTCAGCTAAGTTTCAATCAAGGTGTTATTTGCCCCATCACGAGTTTTCATATAAATATGGACGGATGATTTAAGTATTGACACGGATTTCGATCATTCATTCATTTATTCATTATTTACACCGCATATTTTGCAGTCAGGGTTGTGCAGTGGATCCCTGGGCTGCATATAGAGACAAACAACCTTTCACCCTCTCATTCACACGTCTTTTCAAGCCTTTTAAGGTCTCAAATTAACTTAGCGCATATTTTTGACTGTGGGAGGGAACTGAAGACTTGGAGGAAAATCCATACGGACAGAATGCGAAAACTTCACACAAATAGACCTCCTGTCAGAATCAAACCAGGGACTGCCTCGCTGTAAGGGAGAAGCTCCAGCCAGTCGCCAGCTTTCCGTCTTACTGCCTATCATGGATTCATCAATTAAACTTGCAAATCAAGCAGTAGATCGGATATTGATAATCCTCGCATGTGTTTATGTGTGTCATATGTCTTCTGTTAATATATTAAGGCTGTCATACAAAGACAATGCGTCAATATTTGCCCCATAAATCCTTAGTGCGCCACAGAATTAACGTTATGTGTGTATGCTCGTTTGTGTGTCTGTGTGTTTGTGTGTGTGTGACACCGCTAAATGGTTGAACCTGTTTTTTTTTCAATTTTGTTTTTCACACTGTCAATAAGCATATAAAACTTAAATAAAAGTAAATGCATTTTTGAGTCCTGCCCAAGTTTTCTTAATTCATTTGTCTGTCCTCTACAGGAAATCTTCCCAAATACATTGGACCCCCAGTCTTTGACGGACAGCGGGCCGTCCTTCCTCCCCAGACCACCTGCCATCAGAGGTAGGTAGCTAATCAAGCTTAGCCAAACTTAAGCCTTTGACCAACGGTCATCATACACACACATACACACACACACACACACACACACACACACACACACACACACACACACATACACGAACACACATACACACACACACGCACACATGCCTTTTGCCATGTTAGCAAAGCCTTGTGATTTCATCACATCAGCTTTGATCATCCAAACACGGTTATTCAGTGATGCAGCGAAACACACTATCAGAAACACTCATGGCTAACTTGTCTAAATTCTAGTCAAGGATATAATTTGGCATAACAAGAGAACAACTATACTGGTACCCTCTTGCTTTTGTTTGTTTGTTTGCTTATGTGTTTTTTCCTACATGCAATGCTTTTCAATATTATTCAAGTATCTTCAAGAAATATATTTTTTATATCATGCACTAATCTATCCTCAACATTTTTGAAATACATTTTAGATTATGATAATAATGCAAACATCAGAGTTTTGTGGCTTCATTTAACATTAAAATTTGCGCAAATTGTGTCTTTGGTGTAAAGATATAAGACCAAGTTGTTTTTTCTTACAATTTTGACCAGCTATGAAAATGTTTATTGTTACCTTAGATTTTAGCTTAAATACCCTTATGACAATTGTGATTGTCCACAATGTTCCAGTGATTCCTTTAGCTTTTTTCTCTTTTTTTTTCCACTTTTTTTGAGTCCTCTGTGAAATGTCAGCCACCAGATCAGGCAAGAGTGAGAATGAAGCAGTCACATGGTGATAATTGACTCGTCACTCTGTATGTCTACATACTGTAGTTGGCTGTCCTATGTGATGATTGCTTCAAAGTAAAAAAAAATATATATATATATAAACACACACACACACACACACACACACACACACACACACACACACACACACACACACACACACACACACACACGCACACACACACACACACACATACATACATATGACATAACATATACATAGAGTCGCACTTATTCTTTCCTGACAAGCTGCTGGGTTTACAGGGCAACCGCATGATTTTCTCACAACACCCTTTGTGTAGTTTAGGTAAAAGGTTGACTTTGGTCACTTTAACTTCAGTTTTGAGCAGCAGTGAAAGACCTGGGCGCTGCTTTTCATATTAAAGGTGAGATGGGTGTTTTTTCACCGTCTAAAAGATATAATCAAACTTGGCCAACACCTGGGTTATGCTGAAAAGAGACACCAGGATCAGATCCATTCACAACAGATATTGGCTTCCTGTCTAGCAGTGGAAATGAGTGGGAACAAAAAAAACAAATCACAAAGAGCTTCCTCTCACTTACTGTCTCCACAGTGGTGTCCAGCCATGTGTAGCTTCCAGTTCTTTCATTTTTTGATGTTGAAATATTTTTAACCCTAGAGGTTAAATGGAGCTGAATGGATTTTGGTTTGAAGTGCTTGGAGAAAAGTATTGATCAACAGACCTTGGACATGTTTGGCAGAAAACTATTGCTTTATTTTGTAGCATTTCCAAAGAAACCATTGGATTCTGTCCATAGGACATATTCAAGTCATTAGGAAATACTTCTGACTTCTGTGTTCATATGGAAATCATACATAAATGACTGTATCAACTGTGATCATTTCAACACTAATGCTTCCAATTGAGCTGCCACCGTACCTTGTGGCAGCTCAACCTTGTGGCCGGGCCTGCACCCATGGGGCTCGGCCATGCACAGCCTGAATGGATGACATGGGTCCCTCTTCCCCTGGGCTCACCACCCACAGGAAGGGCCAAGGGGGTCGAGTGCAGGGTGAGCCAGGCATTGGCCGGAGTGGGAGACCTTGGTGGTCCGACCCTCGGCTGCAGAAGCAGGCTCTTGGGACTTGGAATGTCACCTCTCTGGCGGGGAAGGAGCCTGACCTGGTGCATGAGGCTGAGAGATTCCAACTAGATATAGTCGGACGAACCTTGACGCACAGTGAAGGGTCTGGAACCAGGCCTCTCGAGAGGGGCTGGGCTCTTTGTTACTCAGTAGCTGCCCCTGGTGAAAGGTGCCGGGGTAGGTGTGGGCATATTGATTGCACCCTGACTCAGCGCCTGTGCATTGGGGTTCAAACCGGTGGACCAGGGTAGCCTCCCTTCAGGTGGGTGGACAGGTTCTTACTATTTTTTGAGGCTATGCACCCACCAGCAGTTCAGTTTACCCACCCTTCTTGGGGTACCTGGAGGGGCTGCTAGAGAGCGCACCTACTGGGGACTCCCTTGTTCTACTCGGACACTTCAACGCTCACGTGGGCAAAGACATGACTTGGAAGGGCTAGATTGGAAGGAACGGCTCCCCCGATCTGAACCCGAGCTGTGGGCCATGTTGCATGCTTCCATTTTCCAGCCGGCAGGCTGGAGCTGCAGCCATAAGGCGGTCGGCAGCTGTCGGGGCGGAAACCCTCAACCCGCTGGTGAAACCCAGTGGTGAGGGGCGCTGTCAAACTGGTGAAGGAATCCTATTGGGCTTCTCTGGCCTGTGGGGCACCAGAGGCAGCTGACAGGTACCGGCAGGCCAACTAGCATTCGGCTTCGGTGGTCACCAAGGCAAAAACTTGGGCGTGGGAGGAGTTTGGGGAGACTGTGGAGAATGACTTCTAGTGGGCGCCGAGATTCTAGTCCACCAAGTCAGGAGGGGGATGCAGTGCTGGTCCCCAAGGTGGATGAGGTCTGCCCAAGGTTTCTCAAGGTTCTGGATGCTGTAGGGCTGTCCAGGCTGACATACCTCTGCAGCATTGCGTGGATGTTGGGGACAGTGCCGCTGGACTGGCAGACCGTGGTGGTGATCCCCTTTTTAAAAAGGGAGATCAGGTTGGTGTGCTCCAACTACAGGGGGATCACAGTCCTTGGATCACAACCAATATTCATTTTACATCATGTGGGTAGTTCAGACCGAAAGGAAATCAACCTTGGGCACAACAAACATCCGACCCCAAATACAGGGTGCATAATGTCCCCTGGAACTGATATAGCACAGCGAATATTACATCCTCCCCAATTAAGATAAGATGAGATGAGATGAGATGAGATGAGATGAGATGAGATGAGATGAGATGAGATGAGATGAGATGAGATGAGATGAGATGAGATGAGATGAGATGAGATGAGATGAGATGAGATGAGATGAGATGAGATGAGATGAGATAATACTTGATTGATCCCCATAGGGGAAATTAGTTTGTCGCAGCAGTGGAACAATAACAATATCATGAAACAAAACAAGACAAAACAAAAATAACAACAACAAAAAAAAAATAACTGGAGAGAAGACAATTGGTCTCTTGCAATGATGATATTTTTTTTTTCAAAAAAAGGTCAATATTATCATCTAGTGCAATTGAGTATTTGTTGCCAATCTCTCAGTCTTTTTCTAACTGCATGAGGAAGGGTAAAACGATGACTGGATATTGTCGTGGGACAAACCTCTATTTTTAACACAATAGAGGTGATGAAGCTGTTTTTATGATTCCACCGATTTACCAAAATACAGCAAATATTGTTTTGTTTTTTTTCTACCATGATAGATATCAACTTTTATGTCCTCTGCATTGATTCTTTACCTTTCACCTGTTTGGTGCCTTCCAAAAAAAACAACAACAGCACAATTTGCAATGTTTGTCTCTAAGATAATTCTCAAAAATCTGCCTCACAAAAGAGACATGAGATAAATAAAACATAAAAAACATACTTTATGGAGTCAGAGAATTTTATTGCATCAGGTTCTAGTAAAATTCTATAACTAACCATTCAGAATGTACAGATGGTGTCCCACAACCCGCACTCAGGTGCCTGAGATGCTTCTTGTTTGTAGTCAATTTGTTAGAGGATACAAAATAATCTTTGCCGCTCTTTGTTGTCAGTGTGGAGTTTGCAGGTTCTGCTTGTGTCGGCATTGGTTCTCTGGCTTCCTCTTTCACTTTAAAACGACTGGAAACTGATTGCAGGTGAGAATGACAGATGATGCTTGTATGTGGTTATACGTGACCCTGAGATTAAATGGTGACTGGACCAGGGTGAACTGAGCCGCTCTAACACATTTTATGTAATGTCATATATAGTGTTGCCTATACATGTCATGTATAAAAATGCCTATGGATGCAAGTCAAAGTTAATTTTGTATATAAAAATATCAGTGTGGCTTATCTACTGTTTTTCATGAGCTGACACTTCTATGACACCTACTTCTCCATTGACTTTAAAGGGGTCTATGTGTTTTGTTGAGGACACCAAGACCAGGCAGGATGGGCTAAAATACATTTTGGCTTCTGAAAGTTTTCCCAATTTAGACCTCGGTAAAAATACATAAGTAATTTGATACATTCATAAATAAATGAAATACAAAAATGATAAATTAATGGAATGGAATCTTGAAATATGTATGTTTATATGATGGTAGTTCAAAGAAAAAAAAATCATGTATGTATGTATGTATGTATGTATGTATGTATGTATGTATGTATGTATGTATGTATGTATGTATGTAGTATGTAATTATGTATGCATGTATGTATTTATGTATGTACATATGTATGTATGCATGTATGTATGTGTCTAATATATTTACACACACCATAATACACACACATATATCTTTGAAAACACACACACATATATACATATACACATATATTTTCCATAATGTTGATGAAATTGTGCTTATTTCTTCACTAGACTTCTAAATGTCGATAAAATTAGTACAGTTATATTGAATTTCGAGTCAGATGAGCTTAAGGCAGCAAATATTCAGCTTGAATGGCAAAACCTATTTGTCATCAAGCCACCTCTCATCGCCAATGGAAGAGTGGGAAGGCAGCGCAAACAGCTATTTGATCACCGCAACAGCCCCACCATCTTCTCTTTAGGATGAGATCCATATGTAAAGACTTGTCTTGCCGCACAGCTGCAAAAGGCAAATGATGACATTCCAGGTAGTAATAATGGGTAGTGACACAGGGTTTTAATCTCTTTACATGTCTCCATCACAGATGCGGGGGTGGTTTTTCCCTGCCGCGTGACCTCCAGAATCTAACCACACTGCTTTTGGAAAGGTTTTGCAGAGTAACTTGTTGCAGTATGTGTGTCAATCGACAAAATCTCTCCACTTGTGCACCGTGAAATAGATGGGCTACTCAGCAAGTGGGGATCTGACGTGAAGCTCTAACCATCTTCCCTCCCTTAGTACAGTTAAAGAGGATCCTCTTTGAAGCTTTTTTCCTGTTTCCATGTCTCTGTCGAAGTCATATTCCCTACAAATCTTTCTTTGCTAGCTCAGTCATCGGCAAGAAGTGCCCCATTATAACAGAAATGATATATGATTCAAACACATACTGCACATACTGTGTTGAGTAAGTCTTACCACATTAACAGCCTTTGCAGCAGCACTTGAAGTGAAGATGCCATCAAAGGCTGCATTATGCAAGAAATGGCAACCGGGTCCCCTGTGGAATCTTGTACCAGACACCGATAGGAGAAACCCCACCCTATGTGGAACACTGAACTTGTGCGTGGGGGGAGTGGATGAGGGAAAATGTTCGTGCTGGAGGTAGATTTTCAGATTGGGCCCTGGCAGAGATAGAACTGGCGACTACAAGATCGAGGTATGACCATCTGAGTGAGCCATCCGCCCAATCAGAGTTTTACCTGAAGGTATAGAATGCCCGACTGCAATCTGAGAGAGAGAGAGTATGCTAACCTTCCTGCTGTGTGATAGATTCACATAACCTGAATCAGAATTACAGTTCAGGGCTTATAACGTGTTGAAGCATTTAAGGGAAACAAGCAACCTGGTTATTCAGAATTGGAAAAAAAAAAAAAAAAAGGAGCTCTGCTCATGATTCGTGCATCAATTATCTCAGAGGATCCTTTCTCAGCACAGCACATGGCACACAGCTTAAATACGAGTCTGAGGTGTATTGTCACTGGAAACTGGGTTCCCGGGGAATCATCAGGGCCACATCCCATCATGGAAAATGTCATTCTGTTCTGCATGGAGGAATGATGGTTGTTGCTGGTCTTTCATTTCATTGTTAAATGTATTTATTTTTCAAATGTATTCATTTGAGCAAGTAAAACACATTTATTATATAGATTCATGACAGTTAGAGTGAAATATTTTAAGCCTTAATTTACTGAAATGTTGATGGTTATGGCTTACAGGTAATGAAACACAAATTTCAATATCTCAGAAAATTTGAATATTGTGAAAATGTCCAATATTGGAAAGTCACGGTGTCACTCCTAAACAGCTAGTTAACTCAAAATACCTGCAGAGGTTTAATGAGGCGTTAAATGGTCTCTCTGGGTCAGTGATCATGTACATGTACATGATCATGGAGAAGTCTGACTTGACAGATATCCAGAAGACAGTCATTGACACCCCCCACGACTGGGTCCAAGAATATTCATAGAAATTTTAGTGGAAGTTTGGTCGGAAACTGCAGCCTTGAGAGGATTGTCACTTTGGCAGAGCTTCAGAAAGAGTTGAGGCCAGAGTCTGCGCGTCAAGAGCAACTACGCACACACTAATCCAATACAACTG
Source organism: Fistularia tabacaria (assembly GCA_901007705.1). Taxonomy (NCBI): domain Eukaryota; kingdom Metazoa; phylum Chordata; class Actinopteri; order Syngnathiformes; family Fistulariidae; genus Fistularia; species Fistularia tabacaria. The sequence continues at coordinate 124,609 of CAAKHD010005193.1, read as the reverse complement.
TTGCAATCCTCATGTCAAGCACATCTGGAACAGAGACAATGTCAGAAATGTCTTACCTGGGCTGTGGAGAAAAAGAACATTTCTGTTTCAAATATCCTTTTTTCATTGATCTTGTATAATATTTCAACTTTATGTGACCCGCAATTTTTGGTTTTCATTATCAATAAGCCATAATGATCAAAACCACAAAAAATCATGAAATAAGGCTTAAATATTACACTCTATGTGAAATTAATCTATTTCAAATATGGGGTTTACTTTCTGAAATGAGTGACAAAAAATATCAAACATTTTCATGATATTCAAGATATTTTAAGATGTACCTATGGGCTATATTGAATTCACACAAGAATAGAGACATTCACATACCCCCGTTATCCTTGAAGAATTATAAAAGGTCCAGTTCTCTCCCAGTCATTGATAGATTAACACTATTAGATCGGTCATCGTATTAAACGTTACCAGGGATTAAAAAAAGGTCACTGAAGGCCAGTCCAAGAGGCTCCAACTGGCAGGAGAAAAATAAGCCAAATGAAAGAAATTGGTTTGGGAAAAGATGTTCTTGGGGGAAGGGGGGGGGGGGGGGGGGGGGAGTAAGTTTTGGGGGTGATTGTTAAATG
>CAAKHD010005193.1:92082-117987 GCA_901007705.1 Fistularia tabacaria | reverse complement strand
ATACCAGAAACAATCACAGCTTCTGATTTTCTAACACTGTGTGTGTGTGTGTGTGTGTGTGTGTGTGTGTGTGTGTGTGTGTGTGTTTGTGTGTGTGCGTTAGTGTGTGTTTATGACTGCTGCTCTGTCATTACTGTCAACACAGTCAATGTCATATTAATGTTAATTGCATTTTTGCTGCCCATACCTTTTTTTTTTTGATAAATAAAATCGGTGGCCAGCAGATACTATTCCCCCTAATTTTTTGAATTTTTTTAGGAAATAAATTTTTGAAATGGGTTCAAAAAATGTCCCTTTACTTTTTTGCAAAATGGACATCAGCACACATAACATATTGGATTGCAGCTTGCGGGTGAAGTTGGTTGTCAATGGCTTATGACAGTGTTACACAGTACAACAAAGCATTTGAGTATTTTTGCCACAACTCTCCGAGAGCACCATCTTCAGTCTTCTTTGAAACAAACCCCATCTGATGGGGATCACAATTTCACTTTGTGTCTTGCTTTGAAAAAGCTCAAGAAAGACACACAAAGGTAAAGATTAACACACAGAAACACACAAACACACAGTCACACACTCAATACTGCACTCCCGTGGAATCCCGGTCCAATCTAATTATGGCAGATATGGAGAGCTGCTGGACTTCTCTCCTAGCGACTGATCTTTTTGCCGTCACCCCCCCATACTTCCCTCCTGATGCATTGAAAGGAGTTGGGTCAGAAGGATGTTATAATACTTGATTTTTAGCCGCCCCCCCCCATCATTTCTGCCATGCACATCTCTTTCTGAATTTCTAGATGTAGACAATCCAGGTCTCTTCTCATCAAGGGAAAATCTATTTGAGTCATCTTCCTTTTTTTTTTTTTCTTTTAAATCAAATACATTCTTACTGCTTTTCTACATGGGAGTCAGATTTTGTTTTATTGAAAGATATGATTGTGCACATATTGATCATCTGCAACCACCTGCCTCGCTCTTCCTGATGTTCTGTTTCATAGATGCATTCATGAAAATATTGATGACTGTCTGCTTCTCTGCTTGAACTCACTTCGCTAGTTGCAGAAAAACACAGACTACCATCTCAGAACGATTCTTGGGACTTTCAAACTCCTATTAGTGTCTGGTTTTGGTAATGAAAACCAAATGAGAGAAGTCAATAAAAAATATATATTTTTGTTTGACATTTATAGACCTATTTGAATGAACAAACTGGGGTGTGTGTGTGTGGGAAGGGGGGGGGGGGTCTGCCAAGAAGGTTCTTTAAGGCTTTAACTGATGCCTGAAACTCTGTCCTAGTCGCACCAAGCACAATGTCTGGGTTTATTGAAAAGGCTATGAAGATGGTGAACACAGCATACAGTTTGAGAGCTGCAAAATAGACTGGAAAAGGACGAGCCACTGCAGGCAATTACAGATTGCTGCTCTCTGGGATGATTATTCACATTTTGAAGTTCTCTCCTAAAACATTGACCCGTGTATTCAGAGTGTACCTACATGCTTGCTTCCTCCCAAATACTGTAGATTTTGGAAACCAGTTTACCAGTTTTATTAAAGACATGCTGCATTAATGCTAAACACTGCGCTGGTAAGCAACCTTTGACATCTTCACTATCCTAATGAACCAGCAGGCACTGCTTTGCTGGCTCACATGTACCGTTCATTGTGGACTTCAAGCCAAACTGCAATTCCATTTCATGTTGTAATGCACACTTTGGTTAAAATCCTCATGCGATGAATACATGAGCGTGAGTTCACTTGAGCTCAAGCTCTTGTGTGAAGACAAAAACCAAAGAAAGATGTCATACAATTAAAAATTTGGGTTGAAATTATATATTTTCAAAACTCAATCTACCTGCTGATCACCGAAATATATATAAAACATTACTAATTATAAATGTCTTCTGACCGGCTTCCAGCACCCAGAATCCAATCAAACCCAAGAAAGTAGGCAAATGCTTAACTACAGAAAATATTTTATTCAGGAAACATTCTACATTGTATTCAAGAAAATAGGTATGATCAGTGACATTATTTTTACACTATTAAGATCCATTTGATGGTTGAATACTCAACTTTCTAATTCAATTGATTTGTATTTCTAGATAATATATATATATATTTTTTTCCTCAAATGACCCAAATAGTATTCGAATAAGATACGGGGTCCCATAATTGCTCATGATCATGATTAGCTAGTTTACACTGTGTGTGTGTTTCTGTGTGCATGTCAGTAAAAAAGACAGCGACATGAAGCTATGTGCAGAGTATATATTAATATAAAATCAACCAATTAATTATCTGTTTAATGTCCAGAACATTATATTAAGTATCGGGATATACAGTAAATTGAAACAAATTGCGAAATAGTTACTGGAGAAATCTCTTCCAAACAAATCAGTAGGAGTTCACAGACGTTCCCAGAAAATTATCTAATAAATAAATAAATTTAAAAAATACTAAAAATTCTTGTCCTTCTATTTGATTTGGTTTTATATTTAGCACAATTAGAATATTGGTAGTCATAGAAATCATCATCCTTAACAAGACATGTTCAGTCGGTAAGTACATTGATAAATAAGTAGCTGGCTTGTCTTGCGAGACCTTAGAAAAGGCACTTGAATTTTCACGTAATTATGAAACATATTAACGTATTAAAACATAAATTACTAAATAAGTAACTAATGAATTAACCAGCCAAATAAATATATACATAAATAAATCAATAATTGAAAAAATACATTCATGCAGTCATACATATGTGCATGCACACAGAATTAAATAAATAAAAATATGTAGAATTTCTTGCATCATTCGCAGGGAACTGTCTATGACTAGGAAGTCACTAAATACATGGGGATGAAATGGCCAAGCAAACATCGAGAGCATGCTTGACAATTTCTGACACTGTGTGTGAACTAAATTAAAGTATTCCAAAACAAAAAATAATATAGATTTGCCTATGGTATTATTTAGAAGGCAGCAAGTCATTTAGAAAATACTAATCAGTGGCGTATTCGCTCGATGCATAGCAAATTATCCAATTTTGCAGCTGGAAGCTATACAGAATAAATCAATTGGGGACAATAATGAAGCTCCTGCAACAGATCGTTTGTACTTATAACAAGCGCTTCTAACATGCTATAGAATTAAAGCGTTTCTTTGTCATTTTTCTCCGCTGGAACTCCTCTCACTAATGTTGCTGTTCTCCCGGCGCAAGGAGGCCTAATGGCTCCAATGGGAGTGACACCAAACTGTCTTTGATAAATTGTTTTTAAATTACAACATAATTTCATTTAGGCAGTAATTTCCACAAGACTCCAACAGAGAAGCCATTCAGGCTGCATGAGGACGGGCTTTACGGAAACACACACCGCTTCGCACACACTCATGCAAATGTGCACGGGCCGGTCCGCTTTGGTGCGGATAGTGTAACTTGACCTGCAGCCCAGAGACTAACCTAATTACTTCCTCCAAACTACTAAAGTGGTCATTAAGGACACTCTCTCTCTGTCTCTTGCTCCCTTTTTCATCCTCTCCTCTAATCCCTTTCTGTCATTTTTCTTAATTATGTCTCTTAATCTGTTTGTTTTTCCCTTCATGTTTTCACCCACTCTTTCTCTTTCATGGCTGCACCATCTTCAATTTCTTATGATCCCCCGGTTTCTGACTGTGGCTTGTTCTTCTTTCGGTTCATCCCACCATCTCTGTTTTTTTTTTTTTTTTATTTCTGCTTGTTTGTCTCAGTCTGGACTTTGCTAGTAAAAGCTTTCAGTATTGCGTGTGCTAGTGTTCATGCTAAGATGGCCAGGTGTGCATTGTTACAGACACATGCACAAATACACACACATACACATGGGCGTACACAAAGACAAGTAAAAATACATATACTGTCATTACAAAGGCAGTTCTTTCTTCTTTTTCTTCTTCTTATTTTGTTTCATCTATTCCAGTACAACACATGGACCGAAGTATTGAAACACCCACCAGCTCCAATCCACTCATTCGCATGCACACATACAAACACACACATATACACGCACAAGAATACTTTTTTCTCTCTTTTGCTTTAGCATCACTAGTGATTGTATTTGCTTATGAAGACTATGACTCCCCCAGGATTTGATTATCTTCTACACTGTCATGACTTATGGAACACCACTGAGATTTACTTGATCAGTTACTAATGCAATCTATCCAATGACACACACACACACACACACATACACAGTTAATACACACGGGTGCTTAATACAACTACATAGGGTGAATGGGAAATCACCACTATGCTGATGTGCTTAATGTGCACCACCAAAGAAATTGAGTGGATGGGGGACGGTTCTCTCACCGCATTAAAGGTAGAGATCCATCTAGTCAGACAACTTCCAGGATCACGTCTATTACCTGATATGCGCTCCCCCCTAACCCCACCACACCCTGAAGAAGTGTTGCAACAGAATAGACCTGTGGTCAGAGAGGGTGATATTAGAGCTGATGCTAGAATTAAACTGTGAAATGCAAAGAGCAAGAGGAACATTGTAACATTACAAAATGTGGTAATACTTTATGTTTTACTGCCTGTTAGTACAGTGGTCAGCAACCCAGAGCTCTGGGGCCTCATGTGGCTGTCTGTGGCATTGGAAAATAATAAAATGAGTGTTTAATTTAAATGTATTCGATTTAAATTATTTTCTTAAGTGCGAGTCTGACATTCAAACATTGAATTTATTGTGTTCAATTTGGTTTCACTAAAAATATGCGTCACAACAGCTTATTTGCATCACCCACCAGCATGTGATTTTTTTAGCTTTTACAGCCTTGGTGTGCGGCAGCTAAATCCCAATTACCAGTCAAAAAAATATCTTAATTGGCCACTTAATTTGCAAATATATATGTTTTTAGTGAAACGGATGTATTTTTTGGGGGTCAGGTTGATAGATGATTATTACTGTCTGCACGCCCCATGTGCTGATCCATGCAGGTATCAGCTGGATAATAGGGCATGTGTGACAAAAGGACGGCGACACACAGAAACTATTTTTTAGTTTCCATTATTGATTTGCTGCGGGTGGATAACTTAAGTTCAGCTTTTTATTTCACAATAATGAGGAATGGACTTTGATTATTTTATTTGGAAGTTTCCTTCAATCCTGCATGCTTTTTGTAAGTGTTCAAAATGCTTTTGTTACATGAAGAAATACAATTTTGTTTTCCCTGTAGCAATTTCATAAATGCAAAACACAATATTTTTTATAGAAAGCATAAAAGGTAAGACAGACAACATATGCAGTGTTATCTTCATTTTAGATGTCAGTAGGGTTTCGTTTCTCCTGTTTTTTGGGGGGCGGCGGGGGGTGAAATAGGTCCAAATGTCTTCATGAGTGTATAGAGTTGTTGATCCCTTGGTTATTGGGTAGTCCCTCAGTTTCAAACACTTTTTTTCAGTTTCCTTCATGTGAAAGTTTAGTCAACTGCTAGCATGTTCATTGTAATGTTTAAGCACCTTTAACAAGTATGACCTAAAGCTCATAACTCAAAAAAATACAGTTATCTGATTACCTGTGTGACGTTAAGAGAGTTAATTGATAATAAGGATGTAATAGTCTTAATAAAGCAACACGTAAACTTTAAAACTTATAATTACAATTTATGGTTTCCCAAAGTCTAAATGCTTTAAATTTGATTATCAGAATTTAATAAAGAAATGTTCAATGCTCTTTTTACTGAAATGGTTAATTTGGACTTCATATTTGAAAATAGATGAATTATAGAAATAAATAAATAGATAAAAAATAATAAGGCAGTATCTCACTGGACCCAGTATTCATTGTCTGTGCACAGGACACAGGACTACTGGAACTGTCTCAAGACAGTTGTAACTTACATTTTGCTGAGCCTTGCTTTTTCCGACTAACAACAGCCCCTGAGGCCTGTAGCATCATGTGCCCTGGAGACAAGAGAACAAAGAATGGTATTCTCGGGCGGAATAAATACAATCACTAGTGATAAACTTTTTATTTATCTTTTATATAAGAAACCTGAATGTGTGTCAAAGGCGGAGCCAGGCACGAAGGGATCAGCGATGGCTGGTAACATCTTCACTTTCCACTTGGGCAAGATACTGCTTAATTCCTGGGTTTAAAAGAAACATCAACTTGCACTAAAATCGGATGAAGAAACATTACAATTTATTCATTCACATTAATTCTCTAACTGGAGAGAGAATGAATGAATAATATATTTTTAAACCAGTCTGTGGTTATTCTTATAAGTGACAGTGAAAGCATAGTCAACTTTATTATTAGTTTTTTAGAGGCAAACGAACATTCGGGGGGGTATTATCAATTTATTTATTCCTTTGAATCTTGTTAGGAAAAATGAAATCTTATAAATGTCACCCAAATGTTTGAAAAAACAAGGAGACACTACTTTTGAGATTTAACTCAACTTTTATTCTAAAAGATACTGATTTACGGTCTTAAGACGAGCTAACTGTTTGTTATTACTTAATTATGTTGCAGTAGCTGGATCAAACAGGTGTTAATCAGTTTTAACATACTTTACCACTTAACTGTTTACTGATAATCCACTCTTAATGTTTTTACTTCTTAGTTCGCAGTTATCGGCTGTACACTAAGAACATTTATATTGTAACCACGCCCCCTAAGCCGTCAGTCAGGACAGATCCTATAAGTATGTGATTCATTTTGGACCAAGACAGTTTACATATTAGCAGAGCTGTTAAAAGCATGTAATAACAGTTATTATCCTGTGATAAAAATAAAAAAGTAGCAGGGTAAGTAAGTAAGTAAGGGTGTATTTAATCTTACAGATCAAATTAAGAGCAGCTTATTATTGAGCATCTTTCCCTTTTTTTCCACTCTGCTAAATATCCGGTTTTGTCCAGAAGACCAAATTCTTTTCAAGAAACAAAAGGGGGGATTTCATTTGAGGGAACAAGAGCCGCTCCGCACACACCACGCTGAGCAATCTAGAGATTTTGATCATTGTTATAGAAAGTTCATTGAATATAAGAATATCAGGTCTGCATATGTGTCTGAATGAAAGGTCTGAATATGACTGATGAGGCACAATCCCAAAAATATAGTTTGGCATCAATTGAGAGTCAATGGATGTAAAGTATGCATTAAAAGCACAAAGGATCAGCAGGTATATGCAACAGCAATGTTTTATTTTTTTTTGTTTGGAAAAAAAGACAGATCTGTATCCACATACACACACACACCTACACACTGTCTGTGTGAATAAATATATAGATATGTGTGTGTGTGTGTGTGTGTGTGTGCATGCATACTTTTTTCTTTATGCCTCTCTTGCTCTCCATTTGATCTCAGGGCCACTTCTTCGGGTATTTGTGTGTCTGCGCAACAAAATGTGGATGTGGGTCTGAGTGTAATAGTGCAATCGCTGGCACGACTGGCCAAATGACTTCTCCAGGGCCAACTGTAACAGCCTTTATCTTATGAATACTTATAAAAGTGCCATTTTTACAGGCGCGGACATACACAAACACACACTAACACACAGACACACACACACAGACACATACACATACACATACACCCACACACATGCACACACAAAACAACAAACAAACAGCATAGTTCCTGAGGGAACTGTGCATTTCAAACATATATCAATGGAAAAACCTACATCTAAAGTACATACAAAAAAACCAACAAAAAAACATCCGTTGCTTATAGCGGACATCAAATGACCCCAAAAAATAGAAGTGTGAAATATGAAGTTAGTTTTAAAATAGTAATATATGACAAGACAGCATGGCCAGAAATGATTACATGAGAAAAATAAGTCAGTTGCCTCAAAAAAAAGCAATTAATTTGCTGAGAATTTCCCAATCTCCCAAACCATGAAATACTACTTCTACTACTGCTACTACTTCTAATAATAATGATAAAGTTATGATTTAAAAAACATTGGCCAATAAAATGAAATCTCCATGCTCAAGCCTCCTCCAGGGGTCCTAATACTTTCCCCGGTTTGGAGACAGCAGCGGTGACCTGGTCAGGAGTGTATTTCTCAACATGTCACACTTATTTGGGTCCTTATAAGTTTGTTTTTCTCTAAGGCCTTGAATTATTTTTCAGGCTTGACGGAAAAGGGAAAGGATTCTGGTACCCGAAAGATACTTCTTTATTTCTTGAATTCTTTAGCAGCTTTACACCTATACTTTTATAAAAATAGAAAAAATATGCAGATGGACTTTTAATTTCATAAGCACTCGTTGATCAGACCTTCTGAATCAAACTCTAAATATGTGCAAGAGAGGAAGAAGGAGAGAGAAAATGACAAATATAAGATTAGAAGAAGATTAACAGAAAAGCAAGTGATTAGTCACATAGTTACATAGTCACACAGTTGAATTCAAAGGAATCTCCCAGATGTTTGGTTAGAAAAAAAAGTTCTCTCAGCTTATCAACATAATGGCTAAATTACATTGCTTTACGAGTACAGTGCATTTCAGTGCCCTTCTTTTTGAAAACGATCTTCTTTTTTGTCTTTTTTTTTTTTTTTTGCAGATTTGCATTTAGTAGGACCCAAACAGGTGAGTGAACCAAGCATTGTGTTCAAGCATCCATGACCTTTCGGCCTCTCATCAAGGCACTCACCATTAGATTTGAAAATATGCTGCGGTACTAAAAGGCGTCCTACACAGCCATCTGTTGTTAGAGAATCGTGTTCTTGATTATGTAAGGCTCTGAGCTGATAAAATTGTCATATTCAGTTCATATCTTGGTGTAGCAGTTTCCTGCTGCACACCCAACTGTGATTTGAGCAGAAAATAAAACCAACAGCGCAGTAATCCAGCTCATTGTCTGTTTGGGGGGGGTCAACCGAGGTGTATTGCTATGCTAACAGAGAGAGAGAGAGAGTGTCTGTTGAAAAGAGCTCCACTTTTTCTCATTGGCTGTTCACTGTAGATTTATGGACTGCTGTGCTAACCGGGCGGATGACTCGTTGTCACCTTCCGCTTTGATCGTGCCAGCGCCCAGTTTTTCTTAAATGGACGATACTTCTGTAGCAATGGGTTTTTGACATCCTTGCAGGAGTTTGCATGGTCTCCCCATGACTTTATGGGTTTCCCCCAAAAAAATCTGCAGGGGGTTCATTGGAGACTTAAAATTGTATAGATGTGTGAATGAGAAAGTGAATGGTAGTTTTTCTCCTACATGACATGTGAATAAGAGGATAAATGGTTCCATATTTGGCCTTGTGATCTAAACCCTGAGCTCTGCCTGTCGCCCAATGATTGCCTTTATACATACAGGATAAGAGGAGCCGTTTGCCAGCCCTTTGGGGCCAGATTGTTGGTCTACGTCTCGCCCTTCCCCATAAGTTCCACGTCTTGCCCTTCCTTGCAACTCCCACGTTTTGCCTTTCCTCGCAAGTTCCTCATTCTAAGTCTAAGTCTAAGTCTAAGTCTCACCTGCTTCCCCGCAAGTCCCTTGTTCCTGAGTCCAGAGGTCTATGTCTCAATGGCTTTCCCGCAGGTCACTGAAACTCCTGCATGGCCTCCTGGTACCGACCTTGCCTCTTTGAGTTTCCTGCCCCGTTGGTGGATGCCAGCGCTGTCTTGCCTGGCCTCCCGGTGCCTACTTGCCTCTTCGAGTTCCCTGCCCTGTTGGTGGATCCCAGCACCGTCCTGCCAGGCCTCCCGGTACCGAGCTTGCCTCTTCGAGTTCCCTGCCCCGGATATCTGCAAAACTCATGACACAATTTGTTTTACAGCCAGCAGGGAAATAAAGGGAAACAAACAACAACAACATAGACAGCAGCAACAATCCACCCCAGCAACACATGCCATAAGGTGCATGTTACATGTTTCAGGGGGTAAATGATCTACAATGATCTGTTCAGGAGGCTGATAGACATGGTTATAAATGAGTGTCAGCACTTGTTTGTCCTACATTTTGGAACCATTTACCGACGACCCGATGGCAGCAGCTTGTATTTCCGATATAACCACTTACAATGGGAGGGTCTAATGAGGAACTAGAATGTGATGCAGGGGTGGGCAAACTTTTTGAGTCAGGGGCCAAAATGGTTTCTAAAATTTGACAGAGGGGCCAGGCTAGGAATAGATACATGGAGTGTTTTTATGAACCAATATGAATGACATAGAAAGAAGAGATGTAATTGTAAAAGCCATTACATGAAATGATTTGGCCTTTTATCAAATCATGAATATGCAAGGCTCATTGTACAAGTTGTTTTCCAAATGCAATGATTTCATAACAGTACAGAAAGTCACATTCAGTTCCAGTGGTAAAAGTATTGTTGATCTTCATTTTTTGCCAGTGCATCATAGTCAGGACTTTTGGGACCAGGACAGCTGCCACCCACGGGAGGAAATCAGTGCGGACCTAAAAGCTTCGCTTCTGGTCCTACTCGTTGCCAGGTTGTCTTCTTCCCCTTCCTAGTAGACAGGTTGCCTATGTCTGCTGTGGGAGACAACCTGGATTTGACTCTGTCTGTCCCCACCCTTAGGCTTTGTGCTCTCTTGCCAGCCTGTACGTTCTCTCGCCGGGCTTCGCGTTCCTTCGCCGGTCCTCAGGAGCCCTACACTCCCTCGCCGGTATTCGGGAGCCCCGCACTCCCTCACCAGTGTTTGTGCTCTCTCAACGGGCTTTGTGCTCCGTCGCCGGTCTTCGGGAGCCCCACACTCCCTCATTGGGGCTTTGCGCTCTCTCGCCAGTCTAAGGGAACCCCTCACTCCCTCATCGGGCTTTGCACTCCCACTGGACCCCGCATTCGCTTGTCCAGCTTCCCGGTACCGACCTTGCCTGTCTTTGATTTCCCTGCTTCATCTGTATTCTGCTATTACTAACTGCCAGAGCCTCAGTGAAGTCTTTGAACTCTTTCTCTGTTGGTGTGGACACGTGATGTTGCAATCAATCTGTACCCCAATCATTGCATTGGTACTTGACTCTTGAATCCTGGTTTGTCTATGAAAAAAAATTTCTCTGTGCCCCGGCCACCCGTTCTTGCGTTGACTGCTCACAAGCATAGTTAAAGATGATATTGTATTCTTTGAAAACTGCAAATATTTCAGGGAAAAGGTAAAATAAGTGAGGTTTAATTATAATAAAATTTCAGGTTCGTTGGGCTGGATTAAAATGCCTGGTGGGCCATAAATGTCCTGCGGGCTGTAGTTTGCTTATGCCTGGTCTAATGTGTAGTCACACAAACGGATTCATGTTTGAATTTCTAATGCCAACCTCTAGAAGTTAACAAAGGAAAGGGTGATGTAAAGTCAGCATAGATCTATAATCACAAAATATTGAAATCTGAGTCATCAAATCATTGACTTGAGCAATCAGGTAAGTGTGGACCCGGACAACGATTTGATTGAAGGCTGCCATCTCATTTTGTCCCCGATGTGGCCTATTGATTGAGAGGTGAATGAAAGAGTGGAGCCGCCAAGCATCGCGGCCCCCGGGATATCTGAAAAACAGAGTTGATGTACATCATTAAACATGACTATCAGATCTTCAGAAGTCCATTTGCGAGGAACTGAACTCGAGATGAACTTGCACACATGTTCGTGCAATGCACGTCAGCAGTGTGTGGCCTTTGATGCATCTTTCAAACGTCCAGTCAAGCCGCCTCATAAAAGATGTAGAACTGTATTTGATGGAAACACTCGCTGCCATTTACAGCACGCTAATGTGAGCAAACATGTTCTTGTGAGTGCAGAAAATAAAAAAAAAAGCAGTTTGACCGCTGAAAACTGAAATAAATCTTGTTCCCACAAGATCAGCAGTGTTAAAGTGTGATATTAGGAAATAAGTCAATGTAAAGAATGATGTAGATCAACATTCTGTTTTATGTTGGGATCAATTTTATTTTGTTGGCTGTGGCCATCTGTAGAGCGGGCGTCCCCACCATCATGCGGTTAGTGGTTCAATTCCAGCTCCTTCAGCATATTGAAGTGTCCTTGGGACGCTGTACCTCCACTTGCTGCTGATCGCATTGCTTGGCAGCTCTGCCACTATCTCTGTGTGTGCCTGTGCACCAGTGAATGCAATCCAGTGTAAGGACTATTTTCCATTTTGGCAAAATAGTTTCATACGCACATTTTCAATAAAGTATGTGTGCTTGAATCCTATTTCTGTGTTTATAATATAATATAATATATCCATCCATCCATCTTCTGCCGCTGATCCTGCACTCAGGGTCGTGAAGGATGCTGGAGCCTATCCCAGCTTTCATCGGGCGAGAGGCGGGGTACACCCTGGACTGGTCGCCAGTCAATCGCAGGGCCACATGTATTGACAAACAACATTCACTCTCTCATTCGGGATAAATTTTCCCAAATTTTTCCAATCAACCTGCTGCATGTTTTTGGACTGTGGGAGGAAACCGGAGGAAACCCAAGCAGATATGCAAACTCCAGACAGAAAGGTTCCCTGTTGGAATTGAACCAGGGTCCTTCGTACTGCGAGGCTGCATAATATAATATAATATAATATAATATAATATAATATAATATAATATAATATAATATAATATAATATAATATAATATAATATAATATAATATAATATAATATAATATAATATAATATAATATAATATAATATAATATAATATAATATAAAAAAAAACATTTAAAAGATGATAAAAGTAACCCAAAAGTAACCCCTAGTTCAAAACTTTCACGATACAAGACTATAGTATACACAGGTAGCCATCAGTTATGAGGTTTTTTAATTCTTCAATTTGACCTTCATCTTCAAACTTCAAATAATAGTCCTGGCCTTAAGTTATTTTAGTTATAAACATAACATCAACACAATCCACAGGTAGTTCAATTAATTTATGTATTTTACTTTTTTAAGTAACTTTATTTCATGAATTGTAATTTAAAAAAAAAATCACAATCTTATTTACATTGTAGTCCCTGTTTAAAGTTCATCACTGAGAGGAAGGCACCAATACTGGCAAAGAAAAATAGCCTTTTTTTTGTCACTTCAGTTTATCTTTTGTTCATCTTATCTCTGCTGTAGTTTAGCTTGGGCCTTTTTTATGAAAGTCATTTTACAAATAAATAAAGTAGATTGTAAATCTTTATAAAGGAAAAGCAGGTTTGAAAAAAGAAATCACAGACTTTGCCACAAGAATCCAAGTCAATCTATGTGGGAGGGTGCCGCTCGCTCATCTCCCACACAACTTGGACAAAATAAAATTCATGAATGATTAATTGTGTAGGCCGTCATTTTAACCCCTTTAATTATACTGTCAGCGAGGGAGTAAACCATAGATTTGTTTTGTAAAGGCCAAGTAGTGTGTAGGGGACAAAAAAAGGCGCAACCTTGATTCAATTAGGTTTAATTTCTACAAGTATTAGCCATTGTTATGACGATGAATTGAGTGACAATAATATTTGCTGCCAGCGCGCTTACCCTTTTGAATCCACCAAGCTTGAAAATTAACGGTGTGGAACACGCGATCTGTTCACAGCAGTTGTTATTGAACGTTTGGTAGGATTATAAATGGTGGGAACAAAAGACTGGACAAATAACCATGATGTGAAATATTCCATACTTCACATCATGGTTGCTTGTATTTTTGGTGGTTACATTTATTATACAACATATATTTTCTTCATTTGTTTTCAGGCATCAAATTGATTTTATTAGTGCTATTTTTTCTTCAGGTTTTATTTAATTATTTCTTTAACTAGATCAATCACATTTTAACATACTTAATTTCTTAAAAGGTTTATTCCGTTTTCTTTTTGAACACCACTACTGCCATGACTGAACTACTACTTCTATTACCACCAATAATATTACTAATAATAGGAATACTAAATTATTGTAATTGTCGTTATTGTACTAAATATCATTGTACTAAAATAATAAGTGTGAGTGTATTAATTCATTAGTGTACTAATTTTTGAAATTCAAATCAGTATATGAGTGTTCATGATGACTTACTGACCTTTTTTTGATGTTTGATCTTCATGTAGAAAATTATAATATTTCCTTGAGCTACTCTAATTTAAAAAAGCAACTAAAAAAAAAACATCGATTTGATTGGAAACCTGATTTTTCTTTTTTCTTTTTCTTTATTTTTAAAACCATATTCAGGCGTGCTGCAAATTTCCCATTTTTAATGAGGGGCGAAATCAGTTGCTTCTCAGGGATTCATGATACATCACCGGCTGAAGAAGTGCTATGGTTGAATTTCAATAGTTATTTGAGGTTATAGAGGTTCCAGTTGCCAAGAATGTATGGCTTGATAGAAAACTACTTCAGTGCTGTCAGCGGGTTTTTCAGCAGAGAGGCTTATTAAAAGCTTTATTACACTGAGTGTTTTTAATCCCCGTTATTTTTTTTTCACATATCTGTCTCTTTTGCCTTTTTTATTTGTTTTGCAATGTGGCTTTGCACCAGTGCACCTCATGCATATGTGTCCTTATCAGTGGGTCAAAGATATAAACAAAGTGGGGATACGGCTTGTAAAAAAGTGACAAACAATCCTTTTGTTAATGAGATGAGTCTTAGTATCAACAAAAATTTCAAGTAATGTATTGTATAAAGAATGCCCATAGTGGTCCACTTCTTCTGTTTCTGTCATTATTATTCTGTTATTATTATTAATAAGACTAGCAGAATCAAACACATTAACAAAATGATTAACTAAAGTTTTAACCTACATACAATGAATTCATTCCAAGTATAAAGTCCTCTTTGGACTCTTTGTTGTAGGAGCTCAAACAGTCTTCTCTGAGCCATGTTTGTTCTCCTCAGACAAAACAGTTTTTTGACTTTTTAGAGAGATGAAAGAGCAGTCATTACTGGAATGACACTTTTGCATAATTTGTTTTTATATACCTGTAATATTTTGCAAGACCAAAACATTCGTCCGGGCATTCTGAATGATATCAATGGCTTTTTATTTTATTTTTACCAGTTTCCTCATTGCAACTGGACCAGAATGAGGAAAAAAAATAAAAATAATATATATATATATATATATATATATATATATATATATATATATATATATATATATATCAGTCAGCTGATTCTACCAACCGTTTATTCGTGATTCATATTCTCCACCGGCCTGCTTTTGATCAATTAACAATAATCAAATATATAAATGACACAATCTAATCTTATCAAACTTCCTGGTCAAAATTTCTTGTTGTGCCATTTACATTTGCTTTGAAGTGTCTGTCAGCACATCTTAAGATAGTCATGGAAGTTCATGCAGTCATATCTTGAAAAAAAAAAAAAAGTGTATCCCTAAATTTTGATTTAATTTAGCTTCTACTTCACAACACAAAGGACCATGGTTCGATTCCCATAAGAAGCCTTTCTGTGTGGACTTTGCATGTTTTCCCCATATCTGTGCGGGTTTTCTCCAGGGTTCTCCAGTGTCATTCCACAGTCCAAAAACATGCTGGAGGTTAATTGGAATACATTGGAAAAGTTGCCCAGATGTGTGAATAAGATAGTGAATGGTTGGTAAGTTTCCATATGGCCAACTGGTCCAGGATGGACCCAGCCTCTCACCCAATGAGAGCTGGAATAGACTTCACCATCCTTGCAGCCCTGAATGCAGGATAAGCGGTAGATAGCAGGTGTACGGTGAGATGTATGAATATATTGAAAACTTTACTGAACTTTACTTTTGATTACTTTAACATTTTGCCTAATAGGGCGTCAGAGAGGTGAGTGCTTCGAAGGTCCCTGGTTTGATTCCAACAGAGGCGTTTCTGTATGGAGAAGTCCAGGTTCTCCGGTTTCCTCCAACTCTCCAAAAACATTCAGCAAGTTCATTGGAGACCCTAAATAAGTGAATGAGTGAATGGATGGTTGTATGTCACTAAATGACGTGAATGAGAGAGTTCATGGTTGTATGTCTCTATAAGTGATCCTGCGATTCACTGGCAGCCGTTCCAGGGTGAATCCCTCCTCTCACCCTGGACCGGTCGCAGCCGAGGATGGCTCCAGGCCATCTGTGACCCTGTGTGCAGGATAAGCATTCTTCATTTAAGTGAATGGATGAATGAACTTCCATCATGTGTTTTACAGTTTAACCAGATTAAGCTAAACAGTGAGTATGGAAAAAAAAACGAAGAAAGAATACCACCGAATCAAAGCAAAAACTTTTGGACTACCAAAATACAAGTATGGACAAGACAGTGAAAGAGAGAGTGAGAGAAGGAGAGAGAGACATATAGGTCGAGAGCGAGAGAAAGAGAGAGAGAGAGAGGAGAGAGAGAGAGATAGAACTTATGCGTTCATACTAGGTGGTTGGAAACATATTGTCTGGTCAAAATTAACTTCCAGCCAACCATATTTACTTCACAGACATCTGTGGTAAATGCAAAGGTTTTTTTTAGGAAAAAAAGAAAAAAACAATAATAAAAAAAAAAATCCTATTTCACAGCACATTAAGATTCAGTTGTTAGTCCCAGCTGGAAAAGTGCATTTTTAGTGTCTAGATTTTTAACAAGCCGAGGGTGAGTCAGCTTTGAGTCAGCACCAAGCTCATATGAACATCTGCTAAGAACAAAGGGAGTGGGGGGTGAGGGAGAGGGGTGATTCAGGTGGGGAAACGACGAGAGGAAGTTTGACTTTACTTGACTTTTCAGACATTTAAGCCTTGAGCGTCATCCGTGCCTTCTGAGACCACAGAGAAGAAAAAAAGACAAAATGATATTGAGTTGGTTTGAGCATAAGTTCTCTAAAATTGAGGCAATAAACTGTCTTTTTGCAAATTTAAGGACAACAAGATTGCAGTTATATCTGCTTGAATAGACTTGGTTGTAAAAATCGACATGATTGCGGGGGGCTGCATTAATGTTTAATTTCAGGGGGTCCCCGTACTTGGACGTTAACGTTTCTGGTCATCTATAGTTCATTCTACTTAGCTCTGATGTGTCCTCATTTATCCAAAATAATTACAAATTACAGGTCACTTCTGCAGGTCTAGAAGTTCAAATACAATAATTTAAAAAAATTAACAATTAAAGAAAAACCCTCTGTGATTATCGAGAACTCTAAAGCTATTATGCAGAGTGAGTCACAGAGACATTGTTTTAATTCATGCTTGAATAACATAATTGTGAAAAGTAACAACACCGTTTTTGCAAATGTTTTCTCAGAAAAAAGAATTAATAAAAAATATATTATTTATATTATGTATTATATTAAATTATTTTATTAACCCCTTGTCTGTAAAACACATTGTACGTGAAACGGCCTTTATTTCTCTTTTTTGTCCCCACTGTGATTCCAAAAAATGACAGGGCTCAAATTAATTAATCAAATTTAATTTAATTTAATCAACCAAGAAAAGTTAAACAGGTCAAGTTGCATTCAAGTTCTTGTTCGTACTCTTATTAAACATGTGCCCTTCTTACATTAATTAACTTGCTGGGATGTTTGATATATTTTTGATATGAAGTTGAATATAGTTAATGTATCAGCAAAAAAACAGTAAATTAGAACTTATGCACGTAAGCTACTTCTGACACTCTCTGATGTCTGCTGAGTTACGGACAAAAGACGTTTTAAACCCCAGTTATTGATATAAGTAGAAAACAAAAAAAAATCGAGTTGGGTTCCAAATTATGAATTGCTTCTTTTAAAAAAACAAAAACAAATGCTGTGTGTGGGTATGTATAAATATGTATATATATTTATATATCCACACAAACACAAATCAATTCATCTTTAAAGACCTGCAAATGTCTCATGACGGTCTACATTGGAACCACTATCATGAATATTATAAAAGATTAAGCAATCTAATTCAGGTTAAGTATTATCATTCAGATGTAAATAGACTGACAATAAATGTCACACCTGCAACAGGCCTTTAACAGCAAGGACATTTGAAAATAGACTTGCCCTTTTTTTTTGACTTCAACAGGCTTTCTTGTCAGTCAGTATACATCAAGCGTACATAGAACAAACATGCGTTTACAGGTAACAATGAAGAAGTTGAAGGCAACAGCTTGGGAACCTTTAGTGGAGGGAGAGTCATTGGATTTTCATTTCACTGGAGATTAGCTGAAAAAATACACGTTTTTCTCCTGCAGACACAGGAAAAACAAAACAAAACAAAACAAAAAAAATGTCTGAACACGCTCGGCGCTCATTAAAACTTTCCGTCAAGGCAGAGGTGCCTGGTCCATTTTCACCACCCGCTACTGGCCATGTGGCTTTGGTTTCTAATAACATTATTCTCTCCCACCCTCCAAGCGTCCTGCGTGTTTGACACAGCAGAGAGGCCAGTTGTCCGACGTCCACTGTAATTTCAACTTATCTTCGAATCATCAAAAACGGGAAAAGATGGTGACCTGCTACTTCATATTTCCAAGGACTTTTCAGAAGGACTGACCTTAATGAATTGTCAAAAGAAAATGTCCTTCTGCTCCTCGTAATGAAGACGTTAGGCATCTTCTGCCACGTACATTTTATATTCAGCTGATCTCTCGAATGCTTGCAGATTCCTATCATCTTTCAATGTGTTTTTTTCATAAATTGAAAAAATTCACCTCTTTTGAAAGAAAGAAATCTTCTAAAAGTTTTCAGCTGAACCTCCACATTTAATATTTGGGTATTCCTTTATCCAACGTCTAACAGACTGGATCAGTGCTGACAGGTGTGAATTTGTACTGTAAGGCGAGTGCCCGTTTTTATTTATTTATTCATTCCCCACGGGGATCTTCAGTATTTTCAGCTCGTCACATCAGACCACCCAAAGTAAAAGTGCTGAGATGCACTGTGTGTGTGTTTGTGGGTGTATGAGAGAGGCAGATTTTTTTGTTTAGGAAATTCAATATAACCCTCCAAGCCTTTAACGTTTGAGATGGATGTACAAATTGACACACGCACTCACTCACACCCACAGGCACCCACAAACACACATGCACGTGCCCATGCGCACAACAAAACATAGACACAAACACAAACAAACATGCATGCACGCAGAAACACGCAATACAATACAACAAATGCTTGGATAAATAACAAAAAATGCTTGGATAAATAACTAGACAGATAGAAAAAGAGATCCTCAACAAATTATATTGTTGCAATTGGGCCTGGTTTATTTGAATATTTTTATTTTTCTCTTTGAGATTTTTCACCCCTAATTGGAGAGGCCTCCTCAGTTATACCAGACCGTTGGGGGTTTCAAGTAGAAAACTAAATGCTATTAAGAAGCGTATGTTAATTCAATACAAACACACCCACACTCACAATCACTCATGCACACGCAAATACACATGCATTCTCACTGCCTTCAGCTTGTGTTGTTATTAAGACTAACCTGAAAGATTTGCAGTCTGATTAGTATTTGTTCATAAATGCTTGAGTTGGTGCCGTCTGCTAAAATTTCACATATATTTCCCTCAAGGACTGTGATTTATTTTCGCCTTTACCGAAAGTCTTGTGTACCAGACTGCCTGTTGTGATATGCAAGAGCTAGGATTGCAAAGCAGAAATTTGTATCCATTTTTCGACTATGTTTGGTGCTCAAGTAAAGGTTCAGTTGCTAAAGGTTCAGTTGCAGAGTATTCACTTTGAGAATGTAAGCGACAATGGGAAAAAAAAGTGGAAAAAAAGAAAAAAAGCCTTAATCAAGCTAACGGTTGCTCTCTAAACATCCAGCTCCCTGGGGAAACTGCAATGAGACAGTTCCTCCTTCATAATCTTAGGCACTTTTATTCAGCCCTTCTCAACGGAAGACATGCATATTGCAAGGCTTACAAATGCTTCTCCATATCATGAGTGTTGCTTATAATATTTTGCGTTTAGGTGAATGGGCATAACAGTCTGTCATCCTGTTCAATATGATGTTTGTGTGTTCCCACCTTCCGGCTTGTGTGTGCATTTTGAAGCGAAATTTGTGTATGGTTTTTTTTTTATGTATGTGCTCACATGGCCATGGGGAGTGATATTAATGTGTTATTGTGCGTAGATGTGCACAGATGACCCGTATGAACTGCTTGTGTGTCTATACATCCCAAGAAGCAGGATGAAAGTAATGATATTATAAGCATAACACTAAGTAACTGCATGGAAGCCTTGAGGTGCCCACAACATTAAAAACTATAAAAAACACACATCATGATGTGAAATAGAACAGATGCCTCATGACTTATGCATTATGTACGATTCTTGTTCATACATGTTTGTTTTTCCTCCTTTTCTCCCATCATCAGGCAGCCAGTCTCTCTCTCTCCCCCACTATCTCTGCATGCAGTGGACAACAAAATGAAATATTTCATTCCTTTTTCCTTATCTCTACTGTAACACGCTTATTCAATGAAAGATGTAAAAGCAAAATATATTCGGAACTCGGGAAGCACTTCGTTAAGTCACTAGTCATATTTCTATCCGAAGCAATATGAAGCTCAAATGCATATTTGAAATCTTTAAGGTTGGTTTCATGGAAATTTCACTCAACATTTCACAATCTGTCAGATGAAAAACGGCCTCAGAATTGGGTCTTGTTGGACACCTTTTACAGTTCATCTTACAGATCATGGGTGTCAAACTCAAATAAAAAGTGTGTTATAATAATGTTAAAAATTGGTACAAGTTGGGGGCCAGACTCGTTCGATGTTTCTTGAAAACTGATTGAAATGACCTTATTACACCTATTGGACCTGAAACGAACAAAGCCTATAGGTTGTGCTTATAAAACAACATAAATAATTGAAGAAATGAAATGAGAAATAAAAAACAAACAAATGTAATATGTTGCATTCACTTCTTATGGCTCCATCTACAACAGTAAATTCAAGTGAAACCATTTTTCTACAGGCAAACAGGCAATATTCAATCAAATGTCCCATAGTAGCATGGGAATAAAATAAAACAAAATTGTAAGTGCCTGAAAGCTCAGTTTGCTGCTCTGTGATGCTCACTAGGCTTAGCCAGTCACTAGTCTTTCATCACAGCCACAATGTATCTGCAAAGAAGACACCTCACACACCTCAAATAAACCCTGTTTCGATTTTATTTAGCCATTTCTCAGGGAAGAGAGGGAGTTGAAAGGCTCTGAATGAACTAGAAAGGCACAGACTTGCTCTTGTGGGCCAATACACTGTACATACATTGTGGGACTTGTAGTATTATGGTGGTGCATGGAACATTACAGTAGGCCAGCTTTAATAGCAATTAAATATCACTATGTGGGCCAAAAGGCCAAAGATAATTCCTTCACAAGCCTTCAATTCAACACGTGCTAGAGATCATTTAACGCCAGTGGATAATTAGTTGCTGTATTTCCAATGAAACCAATGAGGATCCTCTTCGTGGATTTTAAATGTCACAGTGTGAATGACATTTTCGGGCAAATCTCAGCTAGTTTTGAATGAATAAGCTGGGCTGTTTAAAGCTTTGTTTGGTGGGAGACTGAAGTGACGATATTTACCGGAAATTGTTTAATGTTAAAGGAAGTGAGAGAACTATCATCAAATGTGAAACGTTTCTTCAGTCAGTATAAAAGTTGGTACTAGCTTGGACCGAAGACAACTGTAGATGTAAAAATTGACTGCTGACCCAGAATCGACTACGATTTGATGTTGTTTTTGGCAGTGTTTCCTTTTTCAACATCTCATTTTGGTTCTTTTCTTACTTTCTTTCACTTTTTATGTTTTATTTTGTTTATCTTGAAGCCAAAGATCAGTCACACTGCTCCCTTCTCCTCCTCTGGCGATGTTGTTTCATGGATCGAAACAGACATTGTGAATTGTCTGAAGTGAAAGTTATTTCAAATGAATGGCTTTTATAATTACTTACTTAGCCCATCAAGCCAGCATTATGACACTTTACCATTTCTACTGTTTTCATGTGTTGAATAAGTCACTTGTGTTAACCAGTGAGGTCCAAATAATGAAGTTTTTAATTTTCTCTTATTATCTGAAGCAGGAATCGCTTCCAGGCCAACAGAAGCAGTGGGTAAAAACATTGCAGATGTCTTTCTTTTATATATCTCATGCCTTGGGAAATGCAGAGAAGGTAAAAGAAGAAGACACTCTTTTCTTATCGTTTCGTTTTTTTGCCAAAGATTGGTTGATGTTGAGAGAGTGGAAAAAACAAAACAAAACAAAACTTATGTTGTGCTGAAACTGCTGTTAGATTTTCTTTTTCTTCTCATTTATTGGGCTTTATTTGGGCTTGCAGTAGAGTAAAAAAGAGGTCAAAGAAAACCTTATAACCAGAAAAACATCAGGGCTGCTCACGGGCGTAGTCCATTTTAACTGCCAGCGTGGTAACAACTTGATAGTTGGTTTCAACTGGTGTAATAACACATCCACAAGGATGTCAAAGTAAACAAATAAGCTGATCAAACAGATGTGTTAATGAGAGTAATATGTGAAACAAAACGTAAACGCCAAACATTTCCAAATGCATGAATGGTACCTGTATTAGCCACCCCCCAAATCCAATTGATGCCTAGTATTTGTTTTTATCTTGAAAATCTGAAATAAAAGTGTGTTGCCTTTGTGTAAATATTGATACATTTTGTGTGCATGTGATATATCAAGGTGTTGATTGTTCATCACAGTTTCAGGCATGAATTTGTTACAGTGATCTCAATATGTAACAATGAAAATAATTTCTAAACCTAATCATTCCCAGAATGAAATGGGATATTAATATGGAGGCTGTGTTTCCTTCCTCTATTAATATGTATCTTACAATTAATATGGCACGTATTCAACTGAATTTTAATTTCTCACTGCCTCAAGTTTACTGATGAATGATGGATTTGACCTTTTGTCAATTTGTAATTATTTTGACAATTCTTATTTAAAAAGAGATAGATAAAAATACAATTAAATAAGATGAGTAATTCAGTAGTGCAAAATCAAGCAACTAATATTTGGTGTATTTATTCATTTATGTCTTCGTGGCCTCCTTATTGAATTTACCCTATCTCCTGATACCCAAGTGCATTTGGGGGGACGAGTTTAGTGTGAACTTGTATTTCACACGATCAAACAAGGTTGATGACTTTAGCGGCTTTTATTTTGACACTTCCTATGTGTGTTACATTTCTGTGAATGTGTTTATAATTGTGTGTGTCGTTGCACTACTTCTTGCAAATAATTGGTAATTGCTGGCTGTATTGAGTGGGCACAACAAATTTTGAATGTTTTATTGGAGATTTAATTCAGACTTGGTCTTACTAAATCCGTGTGTTTGTCTGTGTGTATGTTTACGTGTTTGCGTGCATGTAAGTGTGCGTAACAATCAGTGAAGGAATGCTACGTAGACAGAAATAATGCAAAGCAGGGACGAAAAAAACCTGTGACAGTAAAATCAGGCCTTGGTTCAAATTGAATCACTGCTATAAAACTATTTTATTAACAAGACAGACATGGTACCCTAGCCTTCACACATGCGCACACAGATCTGAAAATGATTTGACCAATGACAAAAATAGTCCATGACTTGAGTTTCTATGTCAGAGTTAAAGAGTTGCAGAGTGTTTATACATTCTAAAACTGAAAAATTGTTTAATCACTATTTGCAGAATTGTGGTTTCTCAAATGTCACACATGTCCAGCTTAGGGAAAATAAAAAGCTTTGCAACGTTACTGCGATTGTAGAATTCCAGAATGGATTCTTTGAAAATTCAGAATTGACAATCTTGAACTGTTTAGAATGGGGGAGTTAACAGAGTAAATAAGGCCAATTGCTCACTACAAAAAGAAAGAAAGAAAAAAAAAACAGGGAAAAAAAGGAACGAATAACCATTCATCAGCCAGTCATAAAGTTGTCTTCACTGACTGATGTCACCATGGAAACATTGGACTCTCTCTGTTAGATACAGAGCAGCAGAGGTGCACTGCCACAAGGGTTAAATAGACACACAGTGCTGTTAGACATAAAGGAAGAAGCAAAAGGAAAAACAAGATTTAACATGGAACGCATCACAATAGTTATTCTGATTATCTGGTTATCTTGGGAAGGCAAAATCAAAATGTGTTTATGCTAAAAGAAAGAGGGGGGGGGCAAAGGAGAAGCAGAGACTGCAGTGTGACGATATTATAAACTTATGTTCCATGTCTCACTTCCTGTCCTGCTCCATCAATTTTTTGCAAAACTGACATGGCTTTTGTTTGAAATGGATTCGCTTCATATTTCAACACATTGACAAATTGAACAGAATGACCCGATCTGCTCCTGAAGCCGTCCTTATGCTAAATGAATAAAGGGAGGGCTACATTAAGAGCAGGCCAGGTAGTCAGGGGAAAAAAAATGTGTTTTTGTCTAAAACACGGATTAAAATTCGTACAATTAACTAACTAAATAGATAAATAAAGTAATTAATCAATAAATACATGACACAATGAAAAAGAAATGATCAAATAGATTATTTTGAACTGAATAAATATATAATACATTTACAAATAGTTACTCAACATTTTTTGATTGAGTTGCTCACAGAATCGCAAATTACATGTGTAACACTACTTCCTATACTGATGAATAACGGTCAAAAACCTTTTGAGATCATTATCTCTGCCTTTCTTAAAGAGTAACATTGTGAAATTTTAAAACAGAAGCAACATGATGGTAGAAATATATATATACATACATATGTACAAATAAATAGTTAATAAAGGACTAGTGTCCTGATTTTTTTCTTGTTATGAATTTAAATGTTTTAATCAGCCATCTTTACCCGACACATTCGTTTGTAGAGCTGTGCCTGGAGCATCGGTGGTGAGTGGAAAAAATCATATGATTTTAACAGATCACTTAGTACCAATGTATAACAATTACACATTTTTGTTTAAATGAGTCACAGTAATGATGTTTACAGAAAGCTCCCCAAATGTTTATCGCACTTTGGCTCTAATGGCTTTTTTTGAATGGATAGATAGAGAATCAGAATCCGTACTTGCAGTATCTGCTGGACACACTACACTGTAAGCAACTGAGGGGGAAGTATTGGTACGAAAACTACACCGATGCAAAGCCTTGTGGTATCATTATGCACGGACAAGGTCGATCGGTTATCTTTTATTTGTGGTTGAACAGAAAATGGAGTTTGTGAGCAGAAAAAATGCCGGAAGAGTGTCAGGTGGCTGCTGGATCACAAGACAGACAACTGACCGCCACTTCGCACTCATAGCTAAAAGATGGCAAGACGAAAGACAGGCAGGAAGAGGCAAGAAAGTGAAATAAGTCGTGAGGATATAACACGATTTTCAAGCAGAGATTACCTCATAGGATCGTTTTGGAAGACTTAAATATAACTTGAAGTTACCTGAACACTGTAAACAAGACACAAATGCCTCTCACTGCCATATATTTTATTTATGCTCATCAGACTTTGACTTATTTTAGTTTGGAGAGTTTTAATGGAACAACAAAGATAATTACTTATTTTATTTTATACATTTTTGTAAATGCTTTTCAAAATCTTTTTTTTTAAATTCACTTTAAAAAGTTGACCATAACCCGGAAAAATTCATCATGACCTGGAAGACTTAGAACCTCCACAGATTTATCTGTAAATTGCATCTTTGAGCATTGTTAAAGGTATATCAAGTTAATTCTGTTCATCTGTTTCAAACTACAGATCTTCAGATTACATGGTCTCTACACACACACACACACACACACACACACACACAATCTATAAGAAAGAAAGGCATCATATTCATTTGAATACAGTCAGAGAAGGATTTGATCAGAACACACTCAAACACACACACACAGACACATGCAACTCAGACAGACATAAAATGACCTGCAGCAAGAGTCCATTTCTTGGTTCTTTCTGCCTGTCAAGCCAATCTGTTTCCCTCTGCCCCAACAACCCCACCCCCCAATGCCCATCCCCCACACCCACGCAACCCCCCCCC